>OZ026850.1:22023359-22135859 GCA_964023205.1 Lutraria lutraria | reverse complement strand
CTGTCTGTCTGTCTTTCTCTGTCTGTCTGTCTGTCTCTGTCTGTCTGGTCTGGAACATGCCTGATTCCTGTTATAGAACCATGCGTATTACTCTTAATCATCTCTACAATGTATTAGACATACTAATACTATGTCTTCAACCAAATAGCAGACATGTGGTACTCTCAGGGTCGATGTTATCGATCCGAGGTCACTAACGGCTGGTGAATTAATATTAATAATACGTAATAAGTTATAGTGCAATGTTCATATATTGACCTAATTATTTGGGTCCAAAGGCAGTATCAATAACCGGGTTTTAAAATATTCTAATATTTATTTACATTTCATTTCAGTCCATTAATCTTGGTTCCTGTAAAGTCAGAATCAACCTGTTCTACTGTATTTTTTTATAATATATCTATATCTGATTATATTGATTATATGATCGTATTGTGTCCAAACATGTAATGTTGGTATATGTGTCTATACATGTAACTATTCAAATTAATTGTCATTCAGCGTAATTGATTAAATACAGAAGCTAAACTTATATTATCAGTAGAACGTTTCATTATAAACTCACACCACAGCAATTATGTAACAACACCTCATACTTATAAACGGACGAAACCAGACATTTAAGATGTTTTTCATTAGTTCAATATTTGATTTGACATGTCAAACATTCACGTTAAGTCTAGGTAATTATTCTTTATTGGAGATATAAAGTCTTTTTTACATCTTCGATAAATAATTCATTAAAGCATTATTCAGGTTCAGTTGACGAATGAAATTTATTTTGTAAACGAATTGAATGATCTGATACCATTATGTACCAACGAAATAAAGGATTTGGGCCAAGAGTAATACCAACGCAAAACGAATTTGGAGCCAAGAGTAATACCAACGAAATAAAGAATTTGGAGCCAAGAGTAATACCAACGAAATAAAGGATTAGAGCCTGGAGTTATACCAACGAAATAAAGGATTTTGAGCCAGGAGTTATACCAACGAAATAAAGAATTTGGAGCCAGGAGTTATACCAAGAAATAAAGAATTTGGAGCAGGAGTTATACCACAAATTATACCCAAATCGTTACATATAAGCAGATTTTGCATAAATTTAGGAAAACGTTGTACTTGTATTATAATCCAGACTTCAATAAATGATCACAAATACTAGTCTTTAAATACATAGGAACATACATTATTGAATATTTAACACATATGAACATACATAATGGACACATACATAGTGTTGTAAAATCAGACTTAAAAGAGAATCGATTATCAGATCGAATCGGAAAGGGTGTTTCGATTCACAATCGGAAAAATACTCGACAGCAAAAAATTGTATCCTTATTTGACAAACTTATTTGGTTGTTACTTGTTTGTCACACAATTTATAGTAAATAAAATCCGTAACACAAAATACTTCTAGGCTGATGACCTGAACTTCTCTGGGACAAGGGAACTTTTCACTCAAATTTTCTCATATAACAGTGACCACCCTTGTTTAAATACGCACATTGGAAAGAAAACAGTTGCTCAAATAATGACGGCGGCCTCCTTACTTGTAAAGACATCGATTTAACACCACTGATATCGATAGTTGCCGACCTCAACTGTCAGCAACGATTATTCGATAATAACCGATTATCGTTACATCACTACACATACATAGGAACATACATTATTGAATATTTAACACATATGAACATACATAATGGAAAAATACATAGCAACATACATTATTGAATATTTAACACATATGAACACACATAATGGACAAATACATAGGAACATACATTATTGAATATTTAACACATATGAACATACATAATGGACAGATACATAGGAACATACATTATTCAATATTTAACACATATGAACATACACAATGGACAGATACATAGGAACATACATACAAAACAAATATATAGAAACACACATATTGAATAAATACATATGAACATATATATTGAACAAACACAAAGGAACATACATATTGAACTGATGCATTTTAACACATATATTTAACAAACACATAGGAACATACATATTAACATATATATTAAACAAACACAAAGGAACATACATATTGAACTCATACATATTAACATATATATTGAACAAACACAAAAGAACATACATATTGAACTCATACATATTAACATATATATTTGAACAAACACAAAGGAACATACATATTAACATATACATTCAACAAACACATAGGAACATACATATTAACATATATATTGAACAAACACAATAGAAAATTCTTACTAACATATATTTTGAACAACCACAAAGGAACATACATATTAACATATATATTCAACAAACACATAGGAACATAAATATTCAACAAACACATAGGAACACACATATTGAACAAACACATAGGAACATAAATATTCAAATAACACATAGGAACACACATATTGAACAAACACATAGGAACACACATATTGAACAAACACATAGGAACACACATATTGAACAAACACATAGGAACACACATATTGAACAAACACATAGGAACACACATATTGAACAAACACATAGGAACACACATATAGGAACATACATGTTTTCTTTTTTTCATATAAATTTGGCGTTGTTTCCTCGGTCAATTACATTCATTCTATAAAGGACGCCAATGGAAATAAGGATTTACTTTCATTTTTGTGTCATCCTTGTATTTTAACGTTTGTGACATGCTTTCAATTGTTTACTTATATTTATTCACCTTTCATGCTATTTCTCATGCTATGAACTGTAACAGCTTATGTTATTTGTAATATATTTCTTATGTACCATGTTTTTACAAATAGTTGAAATACGAAAAAAATGAAATAAACAAATCTTTTCACGTTAATCGGTACAAATGTATAACTATTTTAAACTTTGGAACATTCTTATAATCCATTTTATTTATTTTTTTGCAGTAAAATTATAAAGAATGTCTAAAATATAGCGTGATTTATTGTAAATAAAAATTATTCGACTGACCGTAAACCATGATTTAATTTCAACGTATTATCTGTTTCATTTTCCTATTGTCATATTAAAAATGTGTTTACAAATAGGGGTAATGTTGGATGTAGAATATCTAATCCCATTAAAAAACTTTTTAATCATTTAAACATTTAATCACAAAGTTGACAATGTAAACATGATACAAGAAAAACATTTTTATTTTCTATTAAGGCAAACATAAGAAATACGACTGATGAAGAATTTATGGAATTATAGATGTCTGATGCTTTAAGCTCAGGAGATTTCCTAGTTCCGTCATAGACTATAAAGACACGAAGCGAAAAATAAACTAGACAGCCAGGAATAACTAACGTCTTGTAAGACCCTACTTACAAGTCAATACAACGGTAATAAACAGCCAGCCATGACGGAAAAGAGGTTATTTCGCAGAATAAAAAATGTCTGCGACTAAATATTTATTCCTCATAGGAAATTTAACATGTCAATAGTTATGAACATTGGACAACCACACACATGTAGGAAGCTAGAAATATCTTCATTATCATATATCCAATTTGAATTTATGAACACATTGTTCGTACACATATATCTATGAGGAGCTAATATTCTACATACCTTATCACACTATTTACCATGTCCCCCCGAACACTACGGTAATGATATCTTACATAACTTATCACACTACTTAACATGTCCCCCGGAACAGTACAACAGTCAAACCCAGTGTATTATAAAACGGAACAGTAATACCCATTATATTATAAAATTGAACAGTCCAACCCATTATATCATAAAATGGAACAGTCAAACACATTAAATCATAAAATGGAACAGTCAAACACATTACATCATAAAATGGAACAGTCAAACTTTTATATCATAAAATGGAACAGTCAAACATTTATATCATAAAATGGAACAGTCAAACACATTATATCATAAAATGGAACAGTCAAACACATTACATTATAAAATGGAACAGTCAAACACATTACATCATAAAATGGAACAGTCAAACACATTACATCATAAAATGGAACAGTCAAACACATTATATCATAAAATGGAACAGTCAAACACATTATATCATAAAATGGAACAGTCAAACACATTACATCATAAAATGGAACAGTCAAACAAATTACATCATAAAATGGAACAGTCAAACACTTTGAATCTTGAACACAAATAACAAAACATAAGCTGTCATGAATGATTCTAAATCCTGGTTGTATTTAACTAGTCTGGCACCTTGTCCGTCTATGTTTTATTGGATAATATATATTATGAATTGACACGTATCGTTTATCACCAGGAAACAGTTGGTGTAGGCCTACAGGAAATCGTTTTATAATTTATCTCACCAGGAAACAGTTTTCACATGTTGATATAGACCTACAGCAAATCGTTTAAGGATGTATATCTAAAGGAAAAAGTTCATGTAGGCCTACAACAAATCGTATTATAATATATCTCACAAGGAAACAGTTTTCACAAGTTCATGTAGGCCTACAACAAATCGTATTATAATATATCTCACAAGGAAACAGTTTTCACAATTTGATGTAGGCCTACAGCAAATCGTATTATAATATACCTCACAAGGAAACAGTTTTCACAAGTTCATGTAGGCCTACAACAAATCGTATTATAATATATCTCACAAGGAAACAGTTTCCACAATTTGATGTAGGCCTACAGCAAATCGTATTATAATATATCTCACAAGGAAACAGTTTTCACAAGTTCATGTAGGCCTACAACAAATCGTATTATAATATATCTCACAAGGAAACAGTTTTCACAATATGATGTAGGCCTACAGCAAATCGTATTATAATATAGTTCACAAGGAAACAGTTTTCACAAGTTCATGTAGGCCTACAACAAATCGTATTATAATATATCTCACAAGGAAACAGTTTTCACAATATGATGTAGGCCTACAGCAAATCGTATTATAATATATTTCACAAGGAAACAGTTTTCACAAGTTCATGTAGGCCTACAACAAATCGTATTATAATATATCTCACAAGGAAACAGTTTTCACAATTTGATGTAGGCCTACAACAAATCGTATTATAATATATCTCACAAGGAAACAGTTTTCACAATTTGATGTAGGCCTACAGCAAATCGTATTATAATATATCTCACAAGGAAACAGTTTTCACAAGTTCATGTAGGCCTACAACAAATCGTATTATAATATATCTCACAAGGAAACAGTTTTCACAATTTGATGTAGGCCTACAGCAAATCGTATTATAATATATCTCACAAGGAAACAGTTTTCACATGTTGATATAGACCTACAACAAATCGTATTATAATATATCTCACAAGGAAACAGTTTTCACATGTTGATATAGACCTACAACAAATCGTATTATAATATATCTCACAAGGAAACAGTTTTCACAATTTGATGTAGGCCTACAGCAAATCGTATTATAATATATCTCACAAGGAAACAGTTTCCACAATTTGATGTAGGCCTACAACAAATCGTATTATAATATATCTCACAAGGAAACAGTTTTCACAAGTTCATGTAGGCCGACAGCAAATCGTATTATAATATATCTCACAAGGAAACAGTTTTCACAATTTGATGTAGGCCTACAACAAATCGTATTATAATATATCTCACAAGGAAACAGTTTTCACAATTTGATGTAGGCCTACAACAAATCGTATTATAATATATCTCACAAGGAAACAGTTTTCACAATTTGATGTAGGCCTACAACAAATCGTATTATAATATATCTCTCAAGGAAACAGTTTTCACAAGTTCATGTAGGCCTACAACAAATCGTATTATAATATATCTCACAAGGAAACAGTTTTCACAATTTGATGTAGGCCTACAACAAATCGTATTATAATATATCTCACAAGGAAACAGTTTTCACAAGTTCATGTAGGCCTACAGCAAATCGTATTATTATATATCTCACAAGGAAACAGTTTTCACAAGTTCATGTAGGCCTACAACAAATCGTATTATAATATATCTCACAAGGAAACAGTTTTCACAATTTGATGTAGGCCTACAGCAAATCGTATTATAATATATCTCACAAGGAAACAGTTTTCACAATTTGATGTAGGCCTACAACAAATCGTATTATAATATATCTCACAAGGAAACAGTTTTCACAATTTGATGTAGGCCTACAACAAATCGTATTATAATATATCTCACAAGGAAACAGTTTTCACAATTTGATGTAGGCCTACAGCAAATCGTATTATAATATATCTCACAAGGAAACAGTTTTCACAAGTTCATGTAGGCCTACAACAAATCGTATTATAATATATCTCACAAGGAAACAGTTTTCACAATTTGATGTAGGCCTACAGCAAATCGTTTAAGGATGTATATCTAAAGGAAACAGTTTTCACATGTTGATATAGACCTACAGCAAATCGTTTAAGGATGTATATCTAAAGGAAACAGTTTTCACAAGTTCATGTAGGCCTACAACAAATCGTATTATAATATATCTCACAAGGAAACAGTTTTCACATGTTGATGTAGGCCTACAACAAATCGTATTATAATATATTTCACAAGGAAACAGTTTTCACAATTTGATGTAGGCCTACAGCAAATCGTTTAAGGATGTATATCTAAAGGAAACAGTTGTCACATGTTGATATAGACCTACAGCAAATCGTTTAAGGATGTATATCTAAAGGAAACAGTTTTCACAAGTTCATGTAGGCCTACAACAAATCGTATTATAATATATCTCACAACGAAACAGTTTTCACAAGTTCATGTAGGCCTACAACAAATCGTATTATAATATATCTCACAAGGAAACAGTTTTCACAATTTGATGTAGGCCTACAGCAAATCGTTTAAGGATGTATATCTAAAGGAAACAGTTTTCACATGTTGATATAGACCTACAGCAAATCGTTTAAGGATGTATATCTAAAGGAAACAGTTTTCACAAGTTCATGTAGGCCTACAACAAATCGTATTATAATATATCTCACAAGGAAACAGTTTTCACAATTTGATGTAGGCCTACAGCAAATCGTTTAAGGATGTATATCTAAAGGAAACAGTTGTCACATGTTGATATAGACCTACAGCAAATCGTTTAAGGATGTATATCTAAAGGAAACAGTTTTCACAAGTTCATGTAGGCCTACAACAAATCGTATTATAATATATCTCACAAGGAAACAGTTTTCACAATTTGATGTAGGCCTACAACAAATCGTATTATAATATATCTCACAAGGAAACAGTTTTCACATGTTGATGTAGGCCTACAGCAAATCGTATAATAATATATCTCACAAGGAAACAGTTTTCACAAGTTCATGTAGGCCTACAACAAATCGTATTATAATATATCTCACAAGGAAACAGTTTTCACAAGTTCATGTAGGCCTACAACAAATCGTATTATAATATATCTCACAAGGAAACAGTTTTCACAATTTGATGTAGGCCTACAACAAATCGTATTATAATATATCTCACAAGGAAACAGTTTTCACAATTTGATGTAGGCCTACAGCAAATCGTTTAAGGATGTATATCTAAAGGAAACAGTTGTCACATGTTGATATAGACCTACAGCAAATCGTTTAAGGATGTATATCTAAAGGAAACAGTTTTCACAAGTTCATGTAGGCCTACAACAAATCGTATTATAATATATCTCACAAGGAAACAGTTTTCACAATTTGATGTAGGCCTACAACAAATCGTATTATAATATATCTCACAAGGAAACAGTTTTCACATGTTGATGTAGGCCTACAGCAAATCGTATTATAATATATCTCACAAGGAAACAGTTTTCACAAGTTCATGTAGGCCTACAACAAATCGTGTTATAATATATCTCACAAGGAAACAGTTTTCACAAGTTCATGTAGACCTACAACAAATCGTATTATAATATATCTCACAAGGAAACAGTTTTCACAATTTGATGTAGGCCTACAGCAAATCGTATTATAATATATCTCACAAGGAAACAGTTTTCACAATTTGATGTAGGCCTACAACAAATCGTATTATAATATATCTCACAAGGAAACAGTTTTCACAAGTTCATGTAGGCCTACAGCAAATCGTATTATAATATATCTCACAAGGAAACAGTTTTCACAATTTGATGTAGGCCTACAACAAATCGTATTATAATATATCTCACAAGGAAACAGTTTTCACAAGTTCATGTAGGCCTACAACAAATCGTATTATAATATATCTCACAAGGAAACAGTTTTCACAATTTGATGTAGGCCTACAACAAATCGTATTATAATATATCTCACAAGGAAACAGTTTTCACAATTTGATGTAGGCCTACAACAAATCGTATTATAATATATCTCACAAGGAAACAGTTTTCACAATTTGATGTAGGCCTACAACAAATCGTATTATAATATATCTCACAAGGAAACAGTTTTCACAAGTTCATGTAGGCCTACAGCAAATCGTATTATAATATATCTCACAAGGAAACAGTTTTCACAATTTGATATAGGCCTACAACAAATCGTATTATAATATATCTCACAAGGAAACAGTTTTCACAAGTTCATGTAGGCCTACAACAAATCGTATTATAATATATCTCACAAGGAAACAGTTTTCACAAGTTCATGTAGGCCTACAACAAATCGTATTATAATATATCTCTCAAGGAAACAGTTTTCACATGTTGATGTAGGCCTACAACAAATCGTTTAAGGATGTATATCTAAAGGAAACAGTTTTCACATGTTGATATAGACCTACAGCAAATCGTATTATAATATATCTCACAAGGAAACAGTTTTCACAATTTGATGTAGGCCTACAGCAAATTGTTTTGTGTTGTATGTCTATACTAGTATATATGATAACTAGTAACATACCTATATTTTCTCTCCATACATGCAATATATACATATTATAAACATGTAAACATGAGGTATTACATTCATGCAAATACGAGGCGTAAAAATACATACATATATATACCTACATGTTCACTAAGGCACGTTTCACTAAGGTAGGTGTAACCAAATTCTGTCAAATTCACTTTCTATTTAAACTAATATAAAAAAAACTGTTAAGAATGTTACTTTTAAATGATTTCTTTCTTCATTCCTTTTTATTATTACTATGATGGACTGGTTACATAAGAGTATCAAAATGTCGGATTCACTTGTTGATTCACTTTGTCGGCATTTCGATTGTCTTTTATTGGGGAGGTTAGAATTGACGTCGTATTTATCATGATTAATATATTAGAAGGTTTACTGCATACCACAATAGACGTTGAACCGTAAAGTTCAGGATTTTTACTGAGAGCACAATTAATTGGGACTCCATTGAACTTCATAGTTAAAATTAAATAAATACTGTCGAAGTTGGTACTATGAGTATATGTTTTTTATTTATCCGGATTTATTTAATATTTTTGATGTTTATAGTTGCATGGGCCTAACAGACATTGTTATAGAAGGGAAATGGATATGGTAAAGTCTTGTACATATCTGTTTTCAGACAATATTTCTTCAAGCTGCATCATCGATATGAATTTTCTTACAGAATATAGCTTAAATAAGTATGACATTGAACAAAAAATTGCATTTCTTATGAAGCCTTTTCGACTAAAGACCCGTATATGTCGAAACTTACTAGTGTGTTCAAATTTGATGTATAAAGAAATATGAATAAAAGTTTGGTCACTCCAAATGATGACCCTAGGTAATTTTGAAAAACAACAAAATACATGGCATTATTATATAACATTATTATATGACATTAGTAGATGACATTATTGGATGACATTATTTACCACATGAACCCCTTATCTAATAAATGGTACTGTGTATTGTCAATGGTACCAACGCGCAGAGTAAGTAGTATAATGTAATAATTTTCCTAAAGGTATGACACCCACAGTAAGTAGCATAAAGTTATCATTTTCCTAAAGGTATGACACCCACAGTAAGTAGCATAAAGTTATCATTTTCCTAAAGGTATGACACCCACAGTAAGTAGCATAAAGTTATCTTTTTCCTAAAGGTATGACACCCACAGTAGCACCAAGTTATCTTTTTCTAAAGGTATGACACACACAGTAGCACCAAGTTATCTTTTTCCTAAAGGTATGACACACACAGTAGCACCAAGTTATCTTTTTCCTAAAGGTATGACACCCACAGTAAGTAGCATAAAGTTATCATTTTCCTAAAGGTATGACACCCACAGTAAGTAGCATAAAGTTATCTTTTTCCTAAAGGTATGACACCCACAGTAGCACCAAGTTATCTTTTTCTAAAGGTATGACACACACAGTAGCACCAAGTTATCTTTTTCCTAAAGGTATGACACACACAGTAGCACCAAGTTATCTTTTTCCTAAAGGTATGACACACACAGTAGCACCAAGTTATCTTTTTCCTAAAGGTATGACACACACAGTAGCATAAGGTATACCAGCTACAGTAGCCAAGAGTACACGCACTGACGCCTGGGGGACATACTGACAGTATGCTGAACATTGTGCTGGCTTCACATCTCATCATGAATCTACATGGGATGATTTTCGTTGTAATCTGACGATGGTCCCTATATGAGAAATGAGGCGAGTATTGCAACATCTTATAATGTACTCTGTGTATCTATACATTTATGTTCAACGAACATATTAGAATTATGGAATAGTTCATGACAAATCATGACACATTGCCAAATCTTAGCAGAAACTATTTGTCTCCTAGTGTATAACTATATATAATAATTTATAAGTTATAGTTAACCCTAACCATAAGTTATTGGTATAAAAGTAACGAAAATAAAAAGCTAGAAAAGATAGTAAACGTTTTTTGTCAAAATCACACAAAGATTTCTTGCGACGGGTATTTTTGAAAGAGTTATTCGCGAAACTGCAAGCCGACAATTTCAAGGATGGCCTAAAGGACATGATTTTAGTGAAAATGAACAATGGTAGATGTTTTTACGTCTTGTTTTATGCAGAGTTGTAACACAAAAGCGTATTATGTTGCGACGATACGTCATAACTTGTATCGCGATATAATTATTACGATATAGTCCACCCGTATTACAACACATATTGCGATGTATTACAATATAATCCACCCGTATTACAACACGTATTGAAATATATAACGATATAATCCACCCGTGTTACAACACTTGTTGTAATATATTACGATATAATCCACCCATGTTACAACACGTATTGCAATATATTACGATATAATCCACCCGTATTACAACACGTATTGTAATATATTACGATATAATCCACCCGTGTAACAACACGTATTGCGATATATTACGATATAATCAACCGGTATTACATCACGTATTGCGATATATAACGATATAATACACCCGTATTACAACAATTATTGTAATATATTACGATATAATCCACCCGTGTTACAACACGTATTGCGATATATTACGATATAATCAACCGGTATTACAACACGTATTGCGATATATAACGATATAATCCACCCGTTTTACAACACGTATTGCAATATATTACGATATAATCCACCCGTATTACAACACGTATTGCAATATATTACGGTATAATCCACCCGTATTACATCACGTATTACGATATAATATTCTTTACGATATAATCCACCCGTATTACAACACGTATTGCGATATAATATTTATTACGATATAATCCACCCGTATACACATAACTAAAATAAACCTCAGAGGCTCATGTACATTCGCTAGTTCACGAGTTTGACTGCAACCGAAAATATCTAGATAACCGATACGATAATCATACAATATTGATATAACGGGGGGGGGGTTGTTAGCTCGGTACACGAGTGACATTGTCTAGGTCTGTACCAGCAATCAGCGATATACGCAATCATGTTTCCACATACTTTTACTGCGACAAAAGATGATGACAATGAAAACATCATTTCATGAGGTTAGAGCAAATATTGAAAGGTTGATCCTTTTAACAATGTGAAAACACATTATTTATTCATCTGCTATTAACAGATTTTATGGAATAAAATTTAATTATTTTCATAGGTTTAACAGTTCAATGATTTTCACACAATCAATTCAGTTTTACACGAAGCTCAGAAATTCAATTTCTCTCCATAATTATTTCGATTGAGAATAACTGGTCGTTTTACACCATTTCCGAATGACTAATCAAATGACAAATTACAGAAAAGGTGATGTGAAAGTGTTGCAACACTTTTAAATTAGAAGCAATCTGTCCCCTTTCAGATGATGCAAATGACAAATTGTTTTTCTCTAAAACGCATTTTCCGCGATAAAAACGTCGCTGCTCATTCTTAAATTGGCTGTGATAAATTACTAAACAACGCTGCTTTAAGACTATGTGGCAATTTTCTCTCCCATCGTTTTCTTTTCATTACCAATATGCTCTATTAAATCCATCACACGGTGTTTTCAAAATATTATACATTACCAATATGCTCTATTAAATCCATCACACGGTGTTTTCAAAATATTATACATTACCAATATGCTCTATTAAATCCATCACACGGTGTTTTCAAAATATTATACTCGGAAATAGCGAAGAATCGGATATAGTGTACCACGTTCAATGAATGAAAGCAAAACATTTACGGGAATAGAAAAATACACACGAGGATGATCGGTAGTTCTACTCAGCTGGATAAGTCGCCATACTAGTTTCACACTTGGTGTGAAGTTAAACCCAACAAATATCATGACTTAATACAGAAGGTAGGATGTTCTACTCAGCTGGATAAGTCGCCATACTAGTTTCACACTTGGTGTGAAGTTAAACCCAACAAATATCATGACTTAATACAGAAGGTAGGATGTTCTACTCAGCTGGATAAGTCGCCATACTAGTTTCACACTTGGTGTGAAGTTAAACCCAACACATATCATGACTTAATACAGAAGGTAGGATGTTCTACTCAGCTGGATAAGTCGCCATACTAGTTTCACACTTGGTGTGAAGTTAAACCCAACAAATATCATGACTTAATACAGAAGGTAGGATGTTCTACTTAGCTGGATAAGTCGCTATACTAGTTTCACACTTGGTGTGAAGTTAAACCCAACAAATATCATGACTTAATACAGAAGGTAGGATGTTCTACTTAGCTGGATAAGTCGCTATACTAGTTTCACACTTGGTGTGAAGTTAAACCCAACAAATATCATGACTTAATACAGAAGGTAGGATGTTCTACTCAGCTGGATACGTCGCCATACTAGTTTCACACTTGGTGTGAAGTTAAACCCAACACATATCATGACTTAATACAGAAGGTAGGATGTTCTACTTAGCTGGATAAGTCGCTATACTAGTTTCACACTTGGTGTGAAGTTAAACCCAACACATATCATGACTTAATACAGAAGGTAGGATGTTCTACTTAGCTTGATAAGTCGCCATACTAGTTTCACACTTGGTGTGAAGTTAAACCCAACACATATCATGACTTAATACAGAAGGTAGGATGTTCTACTCAGCTGGATAAGTCGCCATACTAGTTTCACACTTGGTGTGAAGTTAAACCCAACACATATCATGACTTAATACAGAAGGTAGGATGTTCTACTTAGCTGGATAAGTCGCTATACTAGTTTCACACTTGGTGTGAAGTTAAACCCAACAAATATCATGACTTAATACAGAAGGTAGGATGTTCTACTTAGCTTGATAAGTCGCCATACTAGTTTCACACTTGGTGTGAAGTTAAACCCAACAAATATCATGACTTAATACAGAAGGTAGGATGTTCTACTCAGCTGGATAAGTCGCCATACTAGTTTCACACTTGGTGTGAAGTTAAACCCAACAAATATCATGACTTAATACAGAAGGTAGGATGTTCTACTTAGCTTGATAAGTCGCCATACTAGTTTCACACTTGGTGTGAAGTTAAACCCAACAAATATCATGACTTAATACAGAAGGTAGGATGTTCTACTCAGCTGGATAAGTCGCCATACTAGTTTCACACTTGGTGTGAAGTTAAACCCAACAAATATCATGACTAAATACAGCAGTGCCTGTAAATTAACAGAGATCAAATAGAACAGATATCATAGGACATGTTGACACTGACAAAATCAATATAAATGTGAGTGTTAACAATAATGAGAAACTATCCTGACAAACAAAGGATATTATTCTATTAATCGTTTTACATCCTCGAAGTATCAGATTAGTCAAGATAAATTTAGATTTTCTTGACAAACGACTGTCACAATATTTGTATACGTCTAATTATTTTCACCGATCAGCATCATTGACTCAATTCATCAATTAATCTGTGTATGAGTAGAAATGAAATAATTATATATAAGATAAATGTAGAAACTATCCCTAAAGGTTTAATCCAAATAACTTATGTGTATTTAGTGGTAGGAAAAATTGGGACTACATAATAAATACCATTAGTGGGCAGGTTTATTTGACCTTTTTACTATGCAATGTTAAAGGTCATTCTAAGCGCGCGGAAAAGTATCGATTACACCTTCGTCAGGTCATTTAGTCTGTGAGCGCCGCGATGTATAGGCACACTACAGATTTGCTATCCATGTTTTATGTTTTTAAAACAATATGCATGCTGACCTAATTTTCATTGAATGTACGGGATTCACGAGCAATATAATAAATAGTGAAGAACACGTTTCGACTGGATACATGTACAAGAGAATATGCAATCAGATAGTTTAAGTTACGGGTATTTGAATGAAATTATTGTATGCAAAATAACATAAATTTCTGCCGCATAATATCCGAGAACTTTCAGTTTCGAATAGGCGGGTTATTAGTTGCTTTGAGTATATTTAGTCTAAATTAAACATCTTTTCTGACGATAGAATATTTTAATTATCGAAAATAACATCTAACACTTGTTTTCTGTTGACAAAATACTAGCTACTTTGATTTTGGATAGAGAGAAGACATTAGGGATGAGTAAATTGGTAAACACGATTTGTCTCCCCTTTTAGCTCTTTGTTCGGTTAACTGGTTCCCGTTGATTTGTCTTACAACATGGAATGGGAACCAATTTATTAATTCTGGATACTTCCATAGTTTGGGGCTATTTCTATATTACTGCGCATCTTTAAAAAGTCAGCTGTTCTCGCCAGTTCTTCATAGTTTGACACGCACGAAGTGACGTGGTCTAATGAAAACATGTTTTCTCTAATGTCTACGTGATTTAAACTGATTTTAACATGAGAAGACCGCATGCTCAATTTCTGATATAAATATTCATTATATGGCCGTGTCGTAAGTGTAAATACGCATGCGCAATAAAATCTCCTCCCATTTTGAATACATTTATAGAACCGTCGATACTATGTGCGTAGTAAAGATTTTTGGCGTTCTACACGCACATAGTAGTTAATTTTGAGAAAATTTCAGGTGTTGCCCCGCTTTAGTTTTTATCTTAGTGATACTAAAATACTTATCAATATGTTACTTTTTGGTAATAGGTAAAAATCTTCACTAAATCTTAAAGGGGCCAGGTTACATTTTTCATTTTTTCTGCAACATAGTGGTTCCAAACGTCATTTTTTTTACTTTGGATTGACTAAATATTGGTTTCCCTTATACTTTTACACATTTTTGTACTTATTGTATCATCTGTTATAGAGGTAAATCAATTTTCATACAGGTGTCTTCATTAGATTTTACGTTGGTGGTAGAGGAACAAAAATGGTCGACACTCTCTTAACTGACTTTGGAAGTTTTTAAAAATTCACCTGTGAGTGTATTAATGGATATACAAAATAATGAATATTATGAATATTAAAAATACAATCCTAAACACTTCATTTTATACTAGCATAAGGCTATAGAACGTATATTTATATAACACGACGACGTGGCTAGAATACGGCTATAGAACGAACATTTATATAACATGACGACGTGATTAGCATACGGCTATAGAACGAACATTTATATAACATCATGACGTGGCTAACATACGGCTAAGAACGAACATTTATATAACATGACGACGTGGCTAACATACGGCTAAAGAACGAACATTTATATAACATGACGACGTGGCTAACATACGGCTATAGAACGAACATTTATATAACATCATGACGTGGCTAGCATACGGCTATAGAACGAACATTTATATAACATCATGACGTGATTAGCATAAGGCTATAGAACGAACATTTGTATAACATCATGACGTGGCTAAAATACGGCTATATAACGAACATTTGTATAACATCATGGTATGGCTAGCATACGGCTATAGAACGAACATTTATATATCATCATGACGTGATTAGCATACGGCTATAGAACGAACATTTGTATAACATCATGACATGCCTAACATACGACTTTAGAACGAACATTTATATAACACCATGACGTGGCTAACATACGGCTATAGAACGAAAATGTATATGACATCATGACGTGGCTAACATACGGCTGTAGAACGAAAATTTATATTACATCATAACGTGGCTAACATACGGCTATAGAACGAACATTTGTATAACATCATGACGTGGCTAAAATACAGCTATAGAACGAACATTTATATAACATCATGACGTGACTAGCATACGGCTATAGAACGAACATTTGTATAACATCATGACGTGGCTAACATACAGCTATAGAACGAAAATGTAAATAACATCATGACGTGGCTAACATACGGCTGTAGAACGAACATTTATATAACATCATGACGTGACTAACATACGGCTATAGAACGAACATGTGTATAACATCATGACGTGGCTAACATACTTCTACAGAACGAACATTTATATAACATCATGACGTGATTAGCATACGGCTATAGAACGAAAATTTATATAACACCATGACGTGGCTAATATACAGCTTTAGAACGAACATTTATATATCATGACGACGTGGCTAATATACAGCTTTAGAACGAACATTTATATATCATGACGACGTGGCTACCATACGGCTATAGAACGAACATTATATAACATCATGACGTGGCTAACATACGGCTATAGAACGAAAATTTATATAACATCATGACGTGGCTAACATACGGCTATAGAACGAACATTATATAACATCATGACGTGATTAGCATACAGCTATAGAACGAACATTTATATAACATCATGACGTGGCTAACATACGGCTATAGAACGAACATTTATATAACATCATGACGTGGCTAACATACGGCTATAGAACGAACATTTATATAACATCATGACGTGGCTAACATACGGCTATAGAACGAACATTTGTATAACATCATGACGTGGCTAACATAAGGCTATAGAACGAACATTTATATAACATCATGACTTGGCTAACACACGGCTATAGAACGAACATTTATATAACATCATGACGTGGCTAACATACGGCTATAGAACGAACATTATATAACATCATGACGTGGCTAACATACGGCTATAGAACGAAAATTTATATAACATCATGACGTGGCTAACATACGGCTATAGAACGAACATTTAAACAGATTAAATTTGCTTGTTTATGCTGATAGTAAATAGAAAGTTAAACTAATCTCCGTTAACAATACATTAGTATATTATTATTATCTCTAGGGAGTGCATGAATTTATTAGGAAGTGAAACGGTTATTTTATCTTGTCTACAACCATTAACTACTAATATAAATGATATTATGGCTAAACTGACGACGACAGTTGGTTTTATAGCATTAATAGTCTAGCATGAATTGTATCATTCTACGGTTTGGTATGTTATATTAATATTATTTTTTTATTGTCGTGATAATTCAACTTATGGTGTGTATACATTTGTACTTTAATATAGGATTCAATAATTCAAACACATGTAGTACTGGTACAAAATCCAGAGATGAGAAGGACTTGACAGTTACCTACAGAAACACGTGTAGTACTGGTACAAAATCCAGAGATGAGGAGGACTTGACAGTTACTAACAGAAACACTTGTAGTACTGGTACAGAATCCAGGGATGAGGAGGAATTGACAGTTACCTACAGAAACACGTGTAGTACTGAATCAAGAGAGGAGGACTTGGCAGTTACCAAAAGAAACACGTGTAGTACTGGTACAGAATCCAGAGATGAGGAGGACTTGACAGTTACTTACAGAAACACGTGTAGTACTGGTACAGAATCCAGACATGAGGAGGACTTGACAGTTACCTACAGAAACATGTGTAGTACTGGTACAGAATCCAGAGAGGAGGAGGACTTGACAGTTACCTACATAAACAGGTGTAGTACTGGTACAGAATCCAGAGATGAGGAGGACTTGACAGTTACCTACAGAAACACGTGTAGTACTGGTACAGAATCCAGAGATGAGGAGGACTTGACAGTTACTTACAGAAACACGTGTAGTACTGGTACAGAATCCAGACATGAGGAGGACTTGACAGTTATCTACAGAAACACGTGTAGTACTGGTACAGAATCCAGAGAGGAGGAGGACTTGACAGTTACCTACATAAACATGTGTAGTACTGGTACAGAATCCAGAGATGAGGAGGAATTGACAGTTACCTACAGAAACATGTGTAGTACTTGTACAGAATCCAGAGATGAGGAGGACTTGACAGTTACCTACATAAACAGGTGTAGTACTTGTACAGAATCCAGAGATGAGGAGGACTTGACAGTTACCTACATAAACAGGTGTAGTACTTGTACAGAATCCAGAGATGAGGAGGACTTGACAGTTACCTACAGAAACGGATGTAGTACTGGTACAGAATCCAGAGATGAGGAGGACTCGACAGTTACCTACAGAAACATGTGTATTACTGGTACAGAATCCAGAGAGGAGGAGGACTTGACAGTTACCTACAAAAACACGTGTAGTACTGGTACAGAATCCAGAGATGAGGAGGACTTGACAGTTACATACAGAAACACGTGTAGTACTTGTACAGAATCCAGAGAGGAGGAGGACTTGACAGTTACCTAAAGAAACACGTGTAGTACAGAATCCAGAGATGAGGAGGATTTGGCAGTTACTTTCAGAAACACGTGTAGTACTCGTACATAATGTGGAGAGAATGGTTAGGTAATACGCTTAAAGGGGCATACCCTACAACTGACAAACATTCTGTGAAAGTGTAAAAATGTGCTAGATGCATATGTAAAACAATATATAATGGATAATTGCAGGAAGAACATGGGTAATAAAATGACTAGCTTAGGTACTAGCCGCACAAAACATAGCTATGAGTAATAAATCACTTCCACCCTAAAATTTTCATGACTAAATGTATGTGTCACAAATACATATTTTTTATGATTTTATTTCTAATTGGATGAATTTTTGGCTGAAACTTTCTTCGTCGGCTTCTTTCTTTACAAGCTTCTAATTTATCATCATTTTGCCTTAATTCTAAATGCACCAAGTTGTAGGGTATGCCCCTTTAACGGTATATACATTTGAAAATATGCTTATACCCGAAATAATGCATGATTTACAAAATCTGAATAAGCATGGAAGTAGAAAGTATTTGTAGTTATTACTACTAGTCAACATATTTCTGTTGGGTGCCCTTGGCAAAATTTTATTTACATGGAATTAGTACAAACTTTTACGAACGTTATCTTGTTTATGTGTGAGTATTCTACAGAGGCATCGTATTGAATTTATGTTCGCCATAAAACATTGCTAATCTACAAAGTCAATAGCAATTCCTAAAATGACAACACTATCCATGCCATATTTAGATAACTATATTTGTTTTCTGCTTTAAAAAATAGATACATATTCATTGTTTAAACTGAACAGCTGAATGATATTTACACTATAAGTGATTTATCGTAACTGTTTTGACACTCTAAAGGTAAATCCTGGAGCTAAAAGAAAAAAAATCTGCAGTCCTGCCTTGTAACTAATATAAACTGTCCAAACATAAATTTGTTAAGACGTCTAGCTTCCTATCTCAATGGTGTCATTATTTCTTGTCATTTGTAACTGTAGGAGACAGAATACGAGCTATAGAGCTTTAAGACTTCACGGAACGACTACAAACAGTCTGAGCAGACAAGTGATACATCAAGATAAAACATAAGTACCGTAAGAATGTAAATGCAATACATGAAGTTTATTTAACATCAATTATATTTATGTACCATCAAGTCTTATCTTGTCTGTTAATGTCTATCGTAACTCATAGATCAACAATATTATTTACGTTACGTTAATCGCTTCCATATAATGAGACTTTCGTATTGTCCTCTTATAATAATTAAAATAGTTCCTTCATCGAACCAGTCATAGTGTGGAGATCTCCATGACTCCGATCAGAAATAATAGAGAAATAAATCCCTAAACTCTTCCCGGTGATTTCCTAGTGTTTTTTTTTTAAATCAGAACAGAACAGAGCTTTATTTACTCAGATATGTACATGTCAAAATACAGTATGAGGATATAAAAGAAAATTAGAAAAAATAGACGTTTGGTAGTGGGAATAACTCTAACTGTACAAATACAATGTACTGTTGTAATATAAATGTATACAATGAACTATTGTAATATAAATGTATACAATGAAATTGAAGCTAACTGATATACAAATAAGACAACTTTAAAGACCATATAATGCAGTATGATGGTAATGACATGTGACATTCAACATTTAAGACCATACAATGCAGTATGATGGTAATGAAATGTGACATTCAACATTTAAGACCATATAATGCATTATGATGGTAATAAAATGTAACATTCAACATTTAAGACCATATAATACATTATGATGGTAATGACATGTGACATTCAACATTTACGACCATACAATGCATTATGATGTTAATAAAATGTAGCATTCAACATTTAAGACCATATAATGCATTATGATGGTAATGACATGTAACATTCAACATTTAAGACCATATAATGCATTATGATGGTAATGACATGTAACATTAAATAACCTGTAGTATAACATAATAACATGTATGTGTATGTTTGTTGGAGGGCAATAAATACAATGGACTGAGTTATATTATAAATGTACACATATACAGAGAAATTGAACAATCTAATAGGGTTTGACTACAAGGTGAAATTTAACAATTATATCTGTGAGTTGATAAATATGTATTATGTACAAATTATACAAAGAAATGATACCGCCCAAGTACAGTCTATTACATCTAAACCAATAACAAGCAGCAACTTTCCTCCATCTTACCTTGAATTTGATTTTTAAAAATGAAGTCAGTTAAAGGTAAAATATAATGTGTGTTCAAAAGAAATAGACCCTATTCCGTAGTCAAGTGGTTAAGGTCGCTGAACATCTCATTGATAAAAGGTGTAGGTTTCGAACCCAGCTACCGACCATGTCTCTTTATGTGAGAAAGTAGGCATTTGTTTACGGAGGATGGGAGTTTAGTTTTCCCAGAAACGACGGTTAGGTGAAATGTCCGTCTCATATGACGATGGTTAGGTGAAATGTCCGTCTCATATGACGATGGTTAGGTGAAATGTCCGTCTCATATGACGATGGTTAGGTGAAATGTCCGTCTCATATGACGATGGTTAGGTGAAATGTCCGTCTCATATGACTCTGACTGTTGAAAAGAGGCGAACAACTCAAACAAACATATCAAGAAAATATTGCATTCATGTGTGCGATGGAGCTTGGCGTTTTAAGTAATTGAGTGACCCTAGCCCATCATAACTCCATGATTGAACGGGCCAGTTTCATGTAGATTGTTCGCGTTTCAGAGTCAAGGAGCAGTTGATCTAAATAGAATAAGAATATGATATCACGGGGATAGCTATACGTCCATTAGCAGTGAAGTTACCTGCGTGATCAACATTTAAACGTAAGGGACTTCAGGTTTGTATAATGAAATAATTCAATTATTTAGCGACTTTTCTATCTTAAACGGTAGAGGAAGGCCCCCAGGCATACCTGAGTAAAACCACCTAGCTGGATACATTCTTAACATATCAAGTTTGTCTAGGTCCCGGACGAGGGTCTAGTGTTGTCTAGGTCCCGGACGAGGGTCTAGTGTTGTCTAAGTCCCGGACGAGGGTCTAGTGTTGTCTAGGTCCCGGACGAGGGTCTAGTGTTGTCTAGGTCCCGGACGAGGGTCTAGTGTTGTCTAAGTCCCGGACGAGGGTCTAGTGTTGTCTAAGTCCCGGACGAGGGTCTAGTATTGTCTAAGTCCCGGTCAAGGGTCTAGTGTCTATAAATAAGAGACTACGGACGCCCCTTGAAGTCAAAATTATCTGAAAAAAACATTTAATTGGTTTGTGATGATAAACTTACGTTAAGCAATAAAATAAACACGAATTCAACTTGTATTTAACTATCCGGTATTATCATAATATTCGTGGAATATATATCAACCAAATCTACAATTATAATTATACAAACTAGTTTAAGTGGAAAAGTTGTTTTTCCTATTGTCAAACTTTGCATCCCTTAAGTTTAAACGGGACCACGTAGTATTTACATAATTCGTTAGGAACGACTCAGTTATATTGTCAAACTTTGCATCCCTTAAGTTTAAACGGGACCACGTAGTATTTACATAATTCGTTAGGAACGACTCAGTTATATTGTCAAACTTTGCATCCCTTAAGTTTAAACGGGACCACGTAGTATTTACATAATTCGTTAGGAACGACTCAGTTATATTGTCAAACTTTGCATCCCTTAAGTTTAAACGGGACCACGTAGTATTTACATAATTCGTTAGGAACGACTCAGTTATATATTGTCAAACTTTGTGTGCCTTAAGTTTAAACGGGACCACGTAGTATTTACATAATTCGTTAGGAACGACTCAGTTATATTGTCAAACTTTGTGTGCCTTAAGTTTAAACGGGACCACGTAGTATTTACATAATTCGTTAGGAACGACTCAGTTATATATTGTCAAACCTTGTGTGCCTTAAGTTTAAACGAAACCACGTGGTATTTACATAATTCGTTAGGAACGACTCAGTTATATTGTCAAACCTTGTGTGCCTTAAGTTTAAACGGGACTACGTAGCATTTACATAATTCGTTAGGAACGACTCAGTTATATTGTCAAACTTTGTGTGCCTTAAGTTTAAACGGGACCACGTAGTATTTACATAATTCGTTAGGAACGACTCAGTTATATTGTCAAACTTTGTGTGCCTTAAGTTTAAACGGGACCACGTAGTATTTACATAATTCGTTAGGAACGACTCAGTTATATTGTCAAACCTTGTGTGCCTTAAGTTTAAACGGGACCACGTAGTATTTACATAATTCGTTAGGAACGACTCAGTTATATTGTCAAACTTTGTGTGCCTTAAGTTTAAACGGGACCGCGCGGTATTTACATAATAAGTTAGGAACGACTTAGTTATATTGTCAAACTTTGTGTGCCTTAAGTTTAAACGGGACCGCGCGGTATTTACATAATTCGTTAGGAACGACTCAGTTATATTGTCAAACTTTGTGTGCCTTAAGTTTAAACGGGACTGCGCGGTATTTACATAATTCGTTAGGAACGACTCAGTTATATTGTTAAACTTTGTGTGCCTTAAGTTTAAATGGGACCACGTAGCATTTACATAATTCGTTAGGAACGACTCAGTTATATTGTCAAACCTTGTGTGCCTTAAGTTTAAACGGGACCGCGCGGTATTTACATAATTCGTTAGGAACGACTCAGTTATATTGTCAAACTTTGTGTGCCTTAAGTTTAAACGGGACCACGTAGTATTTACATAATTCGTTAGGAACGACTCAGTTATATTGTCAAACTTTGTGTGCCTTAAGTTTAAACGGGACCACGTAGTATTATCATAATTCGTTAGTAACGACTCAGTTATATTGTCAAACTTTGTGTGCCTTAAGTTTAAACGGGACCACGTAGTATTTACATAATTCGTTAGGAACGACTCAGTTATATTGTCAAACTTTGTGTGCCTTAAGTTTAAACGAGACCACGTGGTATTTACATAATTCGTTAGGAACGACTCAGTTATATTGTCAAACTTTGTGTGCCTTAAGTTTAAGCGGGACCACGTAGTATTTACATAATTCGTTAGGAACGACTCAGTTATATTGTCAAACTTTGTGTGCCTTAAGTTTAAACGGGACCACGTAGTATTTACATAATTCGT
This sequence comes from Lutraria lutraria, assembly GCA_964023205.1. NCBI lineage: Eukaryota > Metazoa > Mollusca > Bivalvia > Venerida > Mactridae > Lutraria > Lutraria lutraria. The sequence continues at coordinate 22,111,712 of OZ026850.1, read as the reverse complement.
TAGGAACGACTCAGTTATATTGTCAAACTTTGTGTGCCTTAAGTTTAAACGGGACCACGTAGTATTTACATAATTCGTTAGGAACGACTCAGTTATATTGTCAAACTTTGTGTGCCTTAAGTTTAAACGGGACCGCGCGGTATTTACATAATTCGTTGGGAAAGACTCAATTCTATTGTCAAACTTTGTGTGCCTTAAGTTTAAACGGGACCGCGCGGTATTTACATAATTCGTTAGGAACGACTCAGTTATATTGCAATATTTCCATGTTGTTCGAAATACGTTCAAATAATCAAATTAGACAAGAAAACATCCAAAGTAGGATGAAAGAATGTTTTTTATTTCTTTTTGTTTTGTTCATTTATACTTTTCTCCATACAACGTTTACTATAGCGCTAAGTGTCGTTAAAACATACAAACGTCTCATGACTAGAATGATCGGTAACATGCATGTGTCTTATATCGGTAAATGAGCTCCTCACTGCTGTCTGACAACTGTAGGCCGAGTTTTAACTTCAGCGTCGTATTAAATAGCAGGATTGCCTGTAAGGCTGTATCACTTGAATACGATACTAATCATGATTTGATATTAGCTTTTAGTCGAACACTGAAGTTTCACCCGAGTATTAACACATGGATATTTTAAGATAAGCATAAACTAAGCCACTCCGATCCTTTGGGTGTAAACTTGGTAAATCCTAAATATTCGTGGATTTATATGAAATGTGTTTACATGAACAATTGGAAAGAATTTTGTTTTTGTTGTGTAAGTTGTTTTGTAATTAATCGGGACGTGCTTACATGTTAAATTGATGCTATTAAATTGTCGGACATTTCTAAAATCATATACACTGTCCTGAAAATAGCAAACAACGCTACATGACACACAAGCATATACGTGTGTTGCGTTTTGGAACAATCAAAATATGTGACCATTGTTGGTAAAACCTTTGAATTGTCACTTTTATACAAGGTGACTTCGACTAAATAGAAAACAATGGGTGAACTACATTTGGATTTCTTTCCTGATTTTATTAGTGTAAGTATTTTATATACGTATATAAGTATGTCTTTTATAGTCTTAGATGTTCAACATGTTAACAAACTTGTACAATAAAATATTTCAGCAATTTATTTTAACTTGCCATTAATAGATAAAACATTTATTATATATATATTTATATCTTCTTATATATAACTTATTCTTTCTTCATCTATTTTGATTTTTAAAATATAAGTCACTCTGCAATATATACAGAAACTAAATATCTTTTTTTATTTTCAACAAGGGAAAGAACTCTTGCATTATTTTGGAAACGCGCCGTAAAATTCATTGAAGTACATATTAAGGTAATTATGAACAAATAATGTTAATAAGAATATACTATTGTTGTAATATTAACAATTTGTGTAGCATTCATTGAACAGATACGTCAGGAAAGTACAGTATTGGAGATCGAATATCTTACATCTAAATAATTGTCTTATAATGACGGATAGTTTACATGATGATCTACAACGGAAATATACCATGAGACCAATAGAAAAATGAACTGAATCGTTATGATAAATTATTAATGTGAAACAATTACAATTTTATGTTGTTTAATCGTTATGATAAATTATTAATGTGAAACAATTACAATTTTATGTTGTTTAATCGTTATGATAAATTATTAATGTGAAACAATTACAATTTTATATTGTTTTGTTTCACTCGGATATTTCTGGACAGACATAGAATTTGGACTAGATTTGGAAATCGAATAAAAATAAAGCAAATGATAAGCATGCAATATAAAAATATAAATACGTCGATTTTTTATTCAAGATTATAGAAATAAAAATTCATAAGACCGTTTTAATGTGTCACTCAGAAGAAACGAAATTTAAGAAAATCCTCTGAAAGATTGGGTACTCTAACATTCTTAAATTCTGACTCATCTTAGGTAAGAATATCTACATTAACAGTATTTATCTTTCACTGGTAAACATGACACTGTGTCATCCTATTATACTAGGACAGTTATAATTGCTAATTTGATGATCGAAATGATTACAGTTTGAAGGTATTCCATGTCATAAAGATTTAGTCTCATTACTAAAAGTCAGTTGGTATATTGGTATATTACAGTATTGTAAGTTAGAAGTATACCAGACCAAGTTAAATACTAGCATTGAGTTATTTCTTTAACACCTGTCCGGTATCCCACATGATTTGTTCATAAGACACACGTACTTGTTCAAAAGACACATTTATTTCTTCATAAGATACACTTACATGTTCATAAACCACACTTACTAGTTAATACGACACACATATATGTCCATAAGACACACTTACTTGTTCATAAGATACACCTACGTGTTAAAAACGTAGTTACTTGTTCATTAGGCACACTTACTTGTTCATTAGGCACACTTACTTGTTCATTAGATACACTTACTTGTTCATAAGACACACCGATGTCTTCAAAATCACACTTACGTATTCATAAGATACACCTACGTGTTAAAAACACACACATACATGCTCATAAGACACACACATATGTTCATAAGACATACTTACTTGTTCATAAGACACACATACGTGTTCATAAAACACACATATATGTTCATAAGACACACATGCATGTTCATAAGACACACTTACTTGTTCATAAGACACACTTACTTGTTCATAAAACACACTTACTTGTTCATAAAACACACTTGCTTGTTCATAAGACACACGTACGTGTTCATAAGACACACGTACGTGTTCATAAAACACACATATGTGTTCATAAGACACACCTACGTGTTCATAAAATACAATTACTTGTTCATAAGATACACTTACATGTTCATAAACCACACTTACTTGTTCATAAGACGCACTTACTTGTTCATAAGACACACTTACTTGTTCATAAGACACACTTACTTGTTCATAAGACACACTTACTTGTTCATAAGATACATTTACTTGTTCATAAGACACACTTACTTGTTCATAAGACACACTTACTTGTTCATAAGATACACTTACTTGTTCATAAGACACACGTGTATGTTCATAAACCACACTTACTTGTTCATAAGACACACTTACTTGTTCATAAGATACACTTACTTGTTCATAAGACGCACTTACTTGTTCATAAGACACACTTACTTGTTCATAAGACACACTTACTTGTGCATAAGACACACTTACTTGTTCATAAGACACACTTACTTGTTCATAAGACACACGTGTATGTTCATAAGATACACTTACTTGTTCATAAGACACATCGACGTGTTCAAAATCACGCGTGTTCATAAGATACACACACGTGTTAAAAAACGGACTTACTTGTTCATAGAACACACATACATGTTCATAAGACACACACACATATGTTCATAAGATACATTTACTTGTTCATAAGACACACATATATGTTCATAATACACACACATATGTTCATAAGACACACCTACTTGTTTATAAGACACACACATATGTTCATTAGACACACTTACTTGTTCATAAGACACACATACATGTTCATAAGACACACATACATGTTCATAAAACACACATACATGTTCATAAGACACACATATATGTTCATAAGACACACATATTTGTTCATTAGACACACTTACTTGTTCATAAAACACACTTGCTTGTTCATAAAACACACTTACTTGTTCATAAATCACACTTACTTGTTCATAAGACACACCTACTTGTGCATAAGACGCACTGACTTGTTCATAAGACACACTTACTTGTTCATAAATCACACTTACTTGTTCATAAGACAGACTTACTTGTTCATGAGACACACCTACGTGTTCATAAAACACACTTACTTGTTCATAAAATACTAACATAATAGCGTGGATACCGGTAAACAAATTATAACTTTTTACCAGAATTTGTCAGCAGAAAAAAAACACTTCCTTACAAACATACATATTTCCTAACATGAACTGTAATAATATTTCTATCCTAGTTGAATTGTTTGCAATGTGAGGAGATTAAATGTAAACGTTGATTCGTGGATATTAACTGAAAGTACTAAGTTTAGGAGTGGAACAGCACCAATTAATGTTGAAATTGATAGATATAACAATGTACCTTTTGAACAAAGACAGTGTGTGTATTCTAATAGTATTGTAACTTTAAATATCGTTGAGGATGAGAAATGTGTTTTACTTAAATATCGTTAATAAACTGAAATAAGAAACCATCTTCTTAGTAAAGCAGCAAATATACTTATGTAATGACTTTGAAAATATCGCATGTATAGAAAAATTGAAGACCTCGTTATATGAGGCAGCAATTGTTAATTTTACTGCCAAGAAATTTTAGAAAAGAAAATAAGTTATTCTGTTCCACATACAAGTAGCTGGATGTACAAATATGTTTTAATGTATTGTTTTAGATGTAATTATGTATAGTGTCATGTCTTTGTTTAGTGTAGATAACCATTGCTAATTAGTACCTATCTGGTCTTATCAGAAGGATATATGATATATTAAATCATTTCTTATAATGCACATTAGTGTCATATGTTTATAATTGTCTGTTTTGTAGAATTAAATTAATTCTGTTGCAGATTTTGAAGTAATTAGATTAGCAATGAATGGTAATCTAACTTTATAATGTAGATAGGTGCACAGAACATGATTTTAACAGACTCTTATCATTCTTATTTAGGATGGTTGCATATATGTATTTTTTACTCAAAATTATCATTGTATTGTGATTTGATATATGGCATTTATGTAATAGAGACTTAAATGAATAAATAGTATATTACGAATACATTAAGGACCCACGATACTGTCTTAAAATATAAAGATGGTCTTAAGACATCATTGACATAAAGATATTACATTGAAACTAATGTTGTAATATCTATAAGTTCACGTTTTAATATTGTTCTAATACAGATACAATGTGTTTATATTCATTTAATATCGGAGTTATTTCAGGTGCTAAGATTCATCTTTTAGTTAAATGCCTCGATGCGTAAATCGCTGTTTCATGCGGAAATTTGTGTCCGATATGACAATGCTACATACAGACAATAGATAGACATCGCCAATTAAGCTTGCGGGAAAGCAATATTGCTAGCAGGGTGCGATATATGTAACGCTATCAGGATATAGATCAATGTTTGACATGTCCATTTAAATAAACTATTGTAATTACGAATATTTACGGTTGGAATAGACAGTAGATTATGCGTCTGTAAGCCAATATTTAGCTGCAAGGTTTTATAATTGTACTATTTACGATAAACATCTCTATTTGTGACATTTTGTATACAAACTGTTCACATTAGGATAACTTGTAAATTTACTTTCTCCTGCCACACATCTATTTGTATTTGTCAAATAATTATGGTTTAACATGGTTATAGTGAAATAAACTTCATAATAATTACGGTAAACACGGTTATAGTGAAATAAACTTTATAATAATTATGTTATATATAAACGGTTATAGTGAAATAAACTTTATAATAATTATGTTATATATATATACGGTTATAGTGAAATAAACTTTATAATAATTATGTTATATATACGGTTATAGTGAAATAAACTTTATAATAATTATGTTATATATATATGGTTATAGTGAAATAAACTTTATAATAATTATGTTATATATACGGTTATAGTGAAATCAACTTTATAATAATTATGTTATATATATATACGGTTATAGTGAAATAGACTTTATAATAATTATGTTATATATATATACGGTTATAGTGAAATAAACTTTATTATAATTATGTTATATATACGGTTATAGTGAAATAGACTTTATAATAATTATGTTATATATATACGGTTATAGTGAAATAAACTTTATAATAATTATGTTAAATATACGGTTATAGTGAAATAAACTTTATAATAATTATGTTATATATATACGGTTATAGTGAAATAAACTTTATAATAATTATGTTATATATATATACGGTTATAGTGAAATAAACTTTATAATAATTATGTTATATATATACGGTTATAGTGAAATAAACTTTATAATAATTATGTTATATATATACGGTTATAGTGAAATAAACTTTATTATGATCACAGTAAAAAACGGTTATCTGAGGATTGTTTTTTTTCGGGCGTTTAGGCGGTATAAACGCTCAGGTGGGATTTTGTAAATTCAGTGAAGCGCGCTATAAGCGCCTCTTGGTAAATTTTCGAAACCTGCCTGAGCGTTTATACGGCATAAACGCTCGAAAAATAAGATTCAATCCTTATTTGTGCATTTTCTCCTTTGTCGTCTTGCAAAAAAATCATATTTGACCGTGTGAAAATGTGTAGCTTTCGTGTTGTAAGGGAGACAAAACGTGTGGCAAATTCGGAATCGGAAACAGCTAATAACCGGCCTCCGGTACGGTTTAAAGTGTGATTATGCTTTTTAGTATTCCTGTGTCAAATAAGTTCTCGTGTTTTAGTACGTCTTGCGACTTTGTAATATGTAGAATGAGTAATTTCTTAGATAATCACTAGACCTATTATAAGTAGTATTAGAACTGAAATTCAATGTTTTTGATGAAAGTGTTTTCTCCTCATATATATATATACACTCAATAGACAGTTTTAATGTTGTACCCTCCGGGTGACAGTGTTTTCTCCTCATATATATACACTCAATAGACAGTTTCAATGTGGTACCCTCTGGGTGACAGTGTTTTCTCCTCATATGTATACACTCAATAGACAGTTTCAATGTGGTATCCTCCGGGCGACAGTGTTTTCTTCTCATATATATACACTCAATAGACAGTTTCAATGTGGTACCCTCTGGGTGACAGTGTTTTCTCCACGTACTAGTATATATACACTCACTAGACAGTTTCAATATGGTACCCTCCGGGTGACAGTGTTTTCTCCTCATATATATATATACACTCAATAGAGAGTTTCAATGTGGTACCCTCTGGGTGACAGTGTTTTCTTCTCATATACAGTGTATATACACTCAATAGACAGTTTCAATGTGGTACCCTCCGGGTGACAGTGTTTTCTTCTCATATATATACACTCAATAGACAGTTTCAATGTGGTACCCTCTGGGTGACAGTGTTTTCTTCTCATATATATACACTCAATAGACAGTTTCAATGTGGTACCCTCTGTGTGACAGTGTTTTCTCCACGTACTAGTATATATACACTCACTAGACAGTTTCAATGTGGTACCCTCCGGGTGACAGTGTTTTCTCCTCATATATATATATATACACTCAATAGAGAGTTTCAATGTGGTACCCTCTGGGTGACAGTGTTTTCTTCTCATATACAGTGTATATACACTCAATAGACAGTTTCAATGTGGTACCCTCTGGGCGACAGTGTATTCTCCTCATATATATACACTCAATAGACAGTTTCAATGTGGTACCCTCTGGGCGACAGTGTATTCTCCTCATATATATACACTCAATAGACAGTTTCAATGTGGTACCCTCTGGGCGACAGTGTTTTCTCCTCATATATATACACTCAATAGACAGTTTCAATGTGGTACCCTCCGGGTGACAGTGTTTTCTTCTCATATATATACACTCAATAGACAGTTTCAATGTGGTACCCTCTGGGTGACAGTGTTTTCTTCTCATATATATACACTCAATAGACGGTTTCAATGTGGTACCCTCTGTGTGACAGTGTTTTCTCCACGTACTAGTATATATACACTCACTAGACAGTTTCAATGTGGTACCCTCCGGGTGACAGTGTTTTCTCCTCATATATATATATATACACTCAATAGAGAGTTTCAATGTGGTACCCTCTGGGTGACAGTGTTTTCTTCTCATATACAGTGTATATACACTCAATAGACAGTTTCAATGTGGTACCCTCTGGGCGACAGTGTATTCTCCTCATATATATACACTCAATAGACAGTTTCAATGTGGTACCCTCTGGGCGACAGTGTATTCTCCTCATATATATACACTCAATAGACAGTTTCAATGTGGTACCCTCCGGCTGACAGTGTTTTCTCCTCATATATATACACTCAATAGACAGTTTCAATGTGGTACCATCTGGGTGACAGTGTTTTCTCCTCTTTTTTGCCTGGTATTTTATGTAGGATTGTTATTTACTAAACACGTGACATAATCTTAAGGTATGGAGTACACCTGTATATAGATAAGATTTAACAGACAAAGTTCATATATGATGAAGCTGTCTTACTTGCTTATGTCATTTGTTCTACCCTGTCATACACACGAGGTCTTCCCACGTCGTTAAATCAGAATTAATCACTATATTGCCCCTTGTCAGTTGAAATGTCTTAATAAGATCTATCTACATGATTTATTATAACTTATAAAACATAGAACTCTAATCTTTATTTAAAATTCAACTGTTGATACTAATATTAATTGGATTCAGTCATTGTATATAACAGAACACCCATGTTTATGTTTTAACCTGAAGATAAAACAAACCAACGAAGTCGACATAAATACCGAAATAATTTATTTCAGGAAGTTAAGCATACAAAAACATCCCGTTAAACAATTATATAAATCCCCAAGCAGTCAGCGGCAAATAAAGTGCTGCCAATCTCTGGTAGGTAGATAACAAAACGGCTGTCAACTACTTTGATAAACGAGACCACTTTAATCAAACTAGAATATTTTAATTTACATATCTGTCCCATAAATATGTATGACGTTCAAAGTCTGTATGATCAATGCCAAACGCTGACATAAACTGTATGTTTTATTTTCTAACCCTACCACACAGGCTCTCTATATAGACAACAGTGAGTATGAAAGCGAAATTATTGCATTATGTATTGAACTCATAAAGCGTATAAAACAGCGCGATGTGTTATCCATATTAGCATATACAATGTATGTCTGATTACAGCAACCATGGCTAGCGTAGAACCGGGGTAACGTTTTCAAGCTCCCCCCTTTTCAGGTTACACCCGGTAACTTAAAAACGTTTTCAATGTACCGGCCCCGGTAACATTAAAACGTTTTCAAACTCCCTCCCCCGTTTTAATACCCCCACCCCCTCCCTATGTTGATTCTTGATGGCGAAAACGTTTATATTTCAAGTTATAATTCATACTAAATGATTCACAGTCAACATGGTTTATTGACATGTAATTCCTATATTTCTAAACTGAATATACGCAATAATTATATGAAGCTATGGAATCCTATTAGGGTTATGGAGAGTACGCGCCTTTATTCAATTAATTAACAAAAATGCAAGACATGACCTGTGCAAGTCCACACTTATTTGTGTTCAGAAAACCAACAATAGTTAATAAAAAACATTGTTTTTATATATGTTTTGTCACAATGATTCAAGATTGCATTGGTATTTGAGCAATAACGCTCATAGATTGAAGGAATGGACTTGTCAGTATATGACGTCATTTGATTTCGTCGTATGATTTCATCATAAGGACCGCGTGTATAGTCTCATATAACTGTAGTACATGCACGCGTTTATGTGTTTGAAATTGTAATCTCTTTATTCGTGTGCAAGCTCTCTCTTATTATGAATTTTCGTATTATTACCCGGGGGTAATCTGAAAACGTTTTCAAAACGCCCCGGGGGAACCTGAAAACGTTTTCAGATTATCGGGTAGGGCATTTGAAAATGGAGGGGGTAATTTCAAAACGTTTTAACTGTGCCCCTCCCGGTAACCTAAAAATGTTTTCAAATTCCCGGGGGTACTCTGAAAACGTTTTAAAGTTACCGGGGGTAACTTGAAACGGGGGAGCTTGAAAACGTTACACCGGTTTAGCAAGATAATTCTAATGCTAAAATACTAAATGAAAACTTGTAATGTAAGTTAATAAATCGTGTGACTGGTAGTTTAGTATTTGGTCAAATGGTAACAGACAAAAAATGTCAAGTTTAATCGAAACCTATCTAACAATTTGCATGTCCGGAGGTTTATTCAATATATTTACAAATACCAGAAAGTTTGTATTTTTTGTTGGAAAATAAAGTTGTTCTAATCCAGAAGCTCTTCTAGTGACGACGCTTCACCTGACCTCAAAGTTATAAATTAATTAACGGTCTCCGAGCTCCAATCTCATATCTGGTATTTAAATATATCGATTTACAATAATGATGATATAATTTATACATAAGTCTGATAGCATAATTAATATGAATGTGTATTTAAACATTAATCATCACTTATCTTTTCAATAATAATACTTAGAGAATGGGATTGAGATTTGAGCTCGTTTGTTTATACGTTTGAACAATAAAAACAACTATTTGACAATCAGCTGTAGCAATAGGAGGACGACAAGGAGACAAACGTCCCAAACAAATTCAATTACAAGTACTCGTACAAAATGTAACGATATGATAGCTCGTTTTAACATTAAACAACTACAACTATATTGCAATAAAAACAGTATTGTGCAAAGTTTTTGTTTTCTTATAAATGCAAGAAGACAACTATTCCCATAAGAGATAAAGCTAAGGAAGCAATTTAAAAATGTTTCTGACGTCCGAATTTCATATTGAAAAAGGTCTTTTCGTTTGGCCCTGAAATTGAGAAAGCGACAACTCCTTTATGATGAAAGAAATAATGATAGCGTGTGAAGGGGCAATTTATTGAGTCATTAAACATTTTTGTGTTCTTCGCCAGCCATTAAATTACAGTTTTTTAAATGTTATTTCCTGCTTTCGCTGTAACTATAGTTTTGCATTTTCAAGTGTATTATTTTCATTTTTTGCGCCCGTCTTTTGTTTAGTCATGCAATTAATTGTTTGTTTCCCGATGGTGTAATGTTAGGCCTTTAACTTTAGCCTTTAGTTTTAACCCCTCAAGCTTTGCAACAGACCTTCCTAAGGCGGGTTTTTCCAGGTGACAGTGTTTTTGTCCACTATTTTTGTGTGGTCCCATGTATTTGCTTGGTGTTTAGTTGGGGATATAAGGAAGGTAGTAGTCCCAGGTATTCGCTGGGTGTTAAGTTGGGGATATGAGGAAGGTAGTGGTCCCAGGTATTTGCTGGGTGTTTAGTTGGGGAAATGAGGAAGGTAGTGGTCCCAGGTATTTGCTGGGTGTTTAGTTGGGGATATGAGGAAGGTAGTGGTCCCAGGTATTTGCTGGGTGTTTAGTTGGGGATATGAGGAAGGTAGTAGTCCCAGGTATTTGCTGGGTGTTTAGTTGGGGATATGAGGAAGGTAGTAGTCCCAGGTATTTGCTGGGTGTTTAGTTGGGGATATGAGGAAGGTAGTAGTCCCAGGTATTTGCTTGGTGTTTAGTTGGGGATATGGGGAAGGTAGTAGTCCCAGGTATTTGCTGGGTGTTTAGTTGGGGATATTGGGAAGGTAGTAGTCCCAGGTATTTGCTGGGTGTTTAGTTGGGGATATGAGGAAGGTAGTAGTCCCAGGTATTTGCTTGGTGTTTAGTTGGGGATATGAGGAAGGTAGTAGTCCAAGGTATTTGCTGGGTGTTTAGTTGGGGATATGAGGAAGGTAGTGGTCTCAGGTATTTGCTTGGTGTTTAGTTGGGGATATGAGGAAGGTAGTAGTCCCAGGTATTTGCTGGGTGTTTAGTTGGGGATATGAGGAAGGTAGTGGTCCCAGGTATTTGCTTGGTGTTTAGTTGGGGATATGAGGAAGGTAGTAGTCCCAGGTATTTGCTGGGTGTTTAGTTGGGGATATGAGGAAGGTAGTAGTCCCAGGTATTTGCTTGGTGCTTAGTTGGGGATATGAGGAAGGTAGTAGTCCCAGGTATTTGAAGGGTGTTTAGTTGGGGATATGAGGAAGGTAGTAGTCCCAGGTATTTGCTTGGTGTTTAGTTGGGGATATGGGGAGGGGATATGAGGAAGGTAGTAGTCCCAGGTATTTGCTTGGTGTTTAGTTGGGGATATGGGGAAGGTAGTAGTCCCAGGTACTTGCTGGGTGTTTAGTTGGGGATATGAGGAAGGTAGTAGTCCCAGGTATTTGATTGGTGTTTAGTTGGGGATATGAGGAAGGTTGTAGTCCCAGGTATTTGCTTGGTGTTTAGTTGGGGATATGAGGAAGGTAGTAGTCCCAGGTATTTGCTGGGTGTTTAGTTGGGGATATGAGGAAGGTAGTAGTCCCAGGTATTTGCTTGGTGTTTAGTTTGGGATATGAGGAAGGTAGTAGTCCCAGGTATTTGGTGGGTGTTTAGTTGGGGATATGAGGAAGGTAGTGGTCCCAGGTATTTGCTGGGTGTTTAGTTGGGGATATGAGGAAGGTAGTAGTCCCAGGTATTTGCTGGGTGTTTAGTTGGGGATATGAGGAAGGTAGTAGTCCCAGGTATTTGCTGGGTGTTTAGTTGGGGATATGAGGAAGGTAGTAGTCCCAGGTATTTGCTGGGTGTTTAGTTGGGGATATGAGGAAGGTAGTAGTCCCAGGTATTTGCTTGGTGTTTAGTTGGGGATATGAGGAAGGTAGTAGTCCCAGGTATTTGAAGGGTGTTTAGTTGGGGATATGAGGAAGGTAGTAGTCCCAGGTATTTGCTTGGTGTTTAGTTGGGGATATGGGGAAGGTAGTAGTCCCAGGTACTTGCTGGGTGTTTAGTTGGGGATATGAGGAAGGTAGTAGTCCCAGGTATTTGATTGGTGTTTAGTTGGGGATATGAGGAAGGTAGTAGTCCCAGGTATTTGCTGAGTGTTTAGTTGGGGATATGAGGAAGGTAGTAGTCCCAGGTATTTGATTGGTGTTTAGTTCGGGATATGAGGAAGGTAGTAGTCCCAGGTATTTGCTGAGTGTTTAGTTGGGGATATGAGGAAGGTAGTAGTCCCAGGTATTTGCTGGGTGTTTAGTTGGGGATATGGGGAAGGTAGTAGTCCCAGGTATTTGCTGGGTGTTTAGTTGGGGATATGAGGAAGGTAGTAGTCCCAGGTATTTGCTTGGTGTTTAAATGGGGATATGGGGAAGGTAGTAGTCCCAGGTATTTGCTGGGTGTTTAGTTGGGGATATGAGGAAGGTAGTAGTCCCAGGTATTTGCTGGGTGTTTAGTTGGGGATATGAGGAAGGTAGTAGTCCCAGGTATTTGCTGGGTGTTTAGTTGGGGATATGAGGAAGGTAGTAGTCCCAGGTATTTGCTTGGTGTTTAGTTGGGGATATGGGGAAGGTAGTAGTCCCAGGTATTTGCTTGGTGTTTAGTTGGGGATATTGGGAAGGTAGTAGTCCCAGGTATTTGCTTGGTGTTTAGTTGGGGATATGGGGAAGGTAGTAGTCCCAGGTATTTGGTGGGTGTTTAGTTTGGGATATGAGGAAGGTAGTGGTCCCAGGATGCGGATGCTTTGGCAAATGATATTTTAAGTGTTTCTATCTTTTTTATACTTTCAGAATATTTCAGGCGTTGAATGTCTGTTCAACCATTCAGAAAACATCTCTAGCTCTCCATACACCAATTGTTCGTTTCATATCGAGCCTATCGACAAACATGTGATATTCAACACTGGCAAGGCTTTCTTTGCTTATTGCACACCAGTTATCTTTCTACTTGGAATAGTAGGAAACAGTCTATCACTGATGGTATTCACGTCAAAGAATCTAAGAAAGTTATCTGCAAGCGCCTATCTGGCAGCTTTGTCTATTGCGGACTTATCAACATTATTGTTCTACGTTCTCATCGAATGGCTAAGACGAGGCCTTGTATTCATGAATTCTGAGGCTAAACTCATGTTTCTTGACCAGAATGGATTTTGTCAGCTCTTTCTCTATATGTCATATATATCTCGTCTCATGTCATCCTGGATAATTGTTGTCTTTACAATTGAACGCTTTACCGGTGTCTGCTTTCCGTTGAACACATTTCGACGAGGAGCAAGAAGATTTCTGTTGACCATTTTACTTGTGTCATGCATTCTCGCGGTATATAAACCAATTCTGAGTGGTGAATACACAACGCTTAACCGTACCGCGTGCAGCTCAAATCCTGATTATGAATTTCTATCATTTGTACTAGATAGTTTGTACGCCGCGTTAATTACATTGGTGCCGTTTATTATAATAACCACTCTTAACATCCTTATTGTACGGAAACTATTTCTAAGGAATCGGTTAAATAGGGATCTTTTTTCGGACGATACTAAAATTAGACTAGAATTTACGCTAATATTATTAGCAATTTCATTCTTTTTCGTAGCATTCAATTTGCCATTTTCGGTAGTATGGGCAAGGAATATTCTTCATTCTTATCGGAGACACACCACTTCAAAATTCACCCCTGATCTACCAGATTATTGGACGGGCGTGCTCAATATAACACGCCCCATATTCTACATGAATTACTGCGTGAACTTTATTCTGTACAACATCACCGGGAAAAGCTTCAGAAAAGCTTTAGTAGATATGTTTCACTGTAAAAGATCTAGAAATAACAAGAAGTATGATTCCTACATAAGATGCAGACAACTTGTATCTTGTAACACTACACATACAACATTTGACAGGAGTCCTCGATCATTACAGTCAGCGGTATGAAGTATAACAGCACCAAACATGATATCTGTCACTATTATAGTAAATATAGTGAATAATGTATGAGACTCTAATCTTACTTAATTACCTTGATAACTTATCTAGTTGTGTTCACTAAAAGGCGTATCATTGTGCTCATGTTTGACAAACATAATATACAATCTGTTTACCCTGCTAATTATCCTCTCTGCACGAATGTCTTTTACCGAAGATATTGTTTGAGCTTTAGAAATTCGACACAGCAGCAAATCATTCATACAATTTCTTTAGACTTTAGTTGCGAAATTTGTTTGACTGTATGATACTGTTTTAGCTGTCCATATGTAATCTATGACGCATTCGAAAAGATGAAGACTTACTCTATCTACTAGGTTCTACCTTCATGAAGTTAAGTCCATCCTTTTATCATATTTCTGTCATATACCAAACCAAATAACCAACACTCGTTTCCGGAAATATTTGAATTACTGAATTAGCCATTAGGCAAGACAAAAAAGTAGCGAGTACTTTTCTTTCATTTGGCATCAACCCTAAACATTCTAACGGGAAAATCCAATGTACGAAATCACTTGGTAATGAATTTTAACTTTGTATACTCTTGGCTAGAAGTCCACATTTTCTATTGTAACGTTTTGCTTCTATGGACCATGCTATAAGTTGTATTTTTTTCCTGTTCATGCTTAAAGCACATATAAATCCTGACATAATGCTCAATGGGGGATTCCAGGATTTAGTGCACGACAAAAAGGATTGACAATGTCGCCGAATGGGAATAATCACGTCTGATTAATTTTAGAATATTCTACGAATGTGTCTCAACGACTGGTTTTATTTCAGGATCTTTTAATTCAATACATCACGGTTATACATCAAGGTTATTTTGTTAAACAGACCGTTTATTAGTGTAAGTTTATTTGCTTTTAATGTTTTATAAAATCGATATTGTACTTCATTGAACCACTCTGTTTATTAAATAACAAATTATATCATAGTTTGGTTTGATTTTCAAATAAATTTCTATGAATAAAGTCAGAACATGTCGGAAATGTTTACATGAATTAAGGAACCATGTTTATTATATTGTTCTGAATATTAGACTGGTGTTTTACAGAAACCTATTAATATACATTGATGTTACCTCGCATTTATGAGTATCGACGATTTAATAATAAATTCCAAGGTTAGTACCAAAAAACAGGTTAATGCTTATTTTCAAAAAGCCTTCAATCATCATTATTAATTTTATAAATTATGAAGTAATTCCTCTACCTGAATATTTGAGTCTTATTTTTGTTACCATATTTCCATTTAATCTAAGTGCTTTCAAAAAAGCAAAACATAATCTCAAAATTACAATCTTGTAACAAAATAAACATTTGATATTAAAGAGTTATTCGTTTGAAAATAATCAGGCGACCTATTACGCCAAACTATTTATCATATAGTCTTTAAATTGTTATTTGTATATTCATTATTTATTTATAGTCTTATTGCATTATTCATTTTTATAGTTACAGCGTTATATTATAACTACTTTTATCATGACGTTATTGTATATTGATTATATAATTATGACGTTATTGTATATTTACAGTATAATAATGACGTTAATGTATGTGTATTATATAATCATGACGTTATTGTATATTGATTATATAATTATGACGTTATTGTATATTTACTGTATAATAATGACGTTATTGTATGTGTATTATATAATCATAGGTTATTGTATATTTACTATATGATTATGACGGTATTGTATATTCACTGTATAATCATGACGTTATTGTGTGTGTATTATATAATCATGACGTTATTGTATGTGTATTATATAATCATGGCGTTATTGTTTATTTACTATATAATTATGACGTTATTGCTTGGTTAGTCCAAACAATCAGTATGAATTTGTTGTCCACAGCTTCTTACCCGAACTTCATGTTTTGGTGAAGTCACAGACGTTACATCTCTGAGTCCGTGACATCACAAGTCATCATAATTGCTAAATTATCATCGGGAAATGGATCTGTCAGCCGTGTTTATCGATGTTGTGTTTGAATTTATGGATATACATTATTCTGCTGTATTCATTATTTATTGTATTGAAATACTTTACAATTTGATTCATTTATGCATTTAGAATATGCTAACGTCTTTATTTATATTCATGGTCTATTTAACACATCAATTTTACAATTACTGTCATCAAACCGCGGACATAGTTCATGTTTCTTCATTTGTAAATATTAAGCTCTGTTAACATCCACTGTGTAGAAATATTTTACACTTGAATAAACTGATACCTTCATTGGTAGTTTCATTCAACTGATTTTAAAAAACCCTTGGACAGGAGGACACAATTAATCCAAGACAATGTTATCGACATTTAATTCTATGGAACTAATACAGTTTAATACAATGGCTATGTAGTGTAAAGTGTTGAGGTTTATGAAGATATAGTAAAGCAGTACTCTATTTTTTATAAAAAAGTTTTACTTACATAAGATTGAACAGTGTTCGTTGGATCTATAGAATAAACCGTCCATCGGTTGATCGGTTGGTTGGTTGGGCAGACAGGCGGCGATCATGTTTAAGATCCAGAGTTTTTACTTCTATCTAGGGTTAGGATATATCTTCATATTGTAAAATTGTTAGAGTAGCTTAGTATGGTGGCTGATTTTCAAGATTCAAAGATTTTATTTAGTAATAGAGGCCACCGGCCAAGAATACATATTCATATACACATCACATGTTATATATATATAGAGTTGTGTATGCTGCTTATCTCTTTAAACAAAAAGAGGTTTTACATACATGTATTGGCTTCCTAATAACAATATTTTACATAGACATGTATATATTTATGTTAACATTCATATAAACAAATGTATACAATTACAATATATAATAATACTTAATCAATTCAAACAGACTATTCAACGTCAATTGGTAAATCAAATATCTTATTAATTTTTCAACATATAAAGCAGTTTTGTAGATGATTTCTCTGTTAGTTGAACTCATTAATGTATAAAAGTTTTGCAAATCTCTGTCAGATGTATACCAATTTAATAAGTACGAATTTCTTATATTTTCAAACCTTTTACAAAAGAAAAATACATGATATTCACATTCTACAACCGTGACATTATCATTTAGAAAACAGAATTGACAGATACGTTGATCGAACGGTATACTGTTTTGTCTGCCAAGTTCAACATTGAACAGCGAAAACGAAAAAGTGCATGTCTATATTTTACTGGTAGATTCATTTTTAAGTATTGTTCTGTGTTAAGCAATGATTTAAATTCTTTATAATGTAGACATCTACTGGAAAATTGGACTAGTTGGTTCCAATTTTGTTTATGACAGTCTATTAATCTTTTTTTAAATGCACTGATAAAAAGCCCAATGTCGGCAACTTGGTGAGAAATCCATACAAAGCCAAAACCATACAGAAACAAAAGATGCTTAACGCGTGAAGCCCATGTTAGCCGACCTCCCTCATCAAGTGACTTTAACATATAATTACATCTTTTAGGGTATCTATGGTCATTCATGTGTAACAGTTTACACCAATATTTTATACAATTAGACATATTAGTAAAACAATACAATTATTTGTTGAAGATTTAACACTTAAATATCTCTTACAGAAGGATAATTGTACGGATTCTATTTCAGGTGCATTTTTGTAACCCCATATTTGTGAACCATATGTTAAAACTGGTTTAACCATTGAATCAAACAGAATAAATAGTTGCGTTAAATTAAAATTACCAAACGGTTTCTGATAGTTATACAAGGCAAAAATTGATCTTTGTGCTTGACATGCTAGTTTTTCCAGAGCAGCAGACCATGAAAATGTAGGCGTAAATAGCAGAACCATATATTTATAGACTGAAGTAACCTGGATATGTTTTCCACGGAATGTCCAACGTTCATAATTTTTCAGGGGACCACCATTACGAAATACTATAATTTGTGTTTTGCTAAGATTAACTTCCATACCGGTCGATGTACAAAATTGATCAATTATATTTAACTGTTGCTGTAATCGAATTACAGTCTCTGCACAATTTGCTACATCATCTGCGAACATAAGACATAATATATCGGGTATTGAGTCGTCAATAAAGATTCCAGTTTCACAATTTTGGCGAAGTAAAACAGATAATTGGTCAATAAAAAGAGAAAATATGGTAGGGCTACTGATATTGCCTTGTCTGGTTCCTATATTACATGGAAAAGAAACTCGTTGCACTTTTCTGCCATTTCATATATTCGTGTATTCGCCCCCAAAAGTCGAAGCATGACGACACGAACACACGATAAATTGTTCATTTATCGTGTCTTCGCCTTCGACCTTAGAGGGCGAATACACGAACACACGAAATATTGAAGGCGAAATAACGAAATTTTGATAAGCGAACACACGATATTCTTTTGTAAAGTTTCGTATCGGCGGGTATGAAATCTTCGTATCAGCGCCCTATATTTGTCGTGTGCTCGTGTCTTCGCTTCGAATTGGGCCAATTTTCGTATCGTCATGCAGTCGTGATTCGCCCATAAGGACGAAGACACGAACACACGATAATGTGCAATGTTTCGTGTCGTCGTTCCTTCGCCTTGCGGTAGACATGCGCAGAATCATAAACATAGTATTGAATTGCAAAACTATTACACGATGGTTCTGCGCATGTCTACCGGAAGGCGAAGACTCGACAACACGAAACATTGCAAATTATCGTGTATTCTTGTCTTCGTCCTTCGGGGCGAAGCACGACGACACGAAGACACGATAATTAGCCTATTGTAGTGTATTCGCCCTTCGCCTGTCTAGGCGAAGACACGAACACACGATGAACAATTTATCGTGTGTTCGTGTCGTCGTGCTTTGACTTTTGGGGGCGAACACACGACGATATGAAATGGCAGAAATCAGCCACCATAGCTTCGAGCTTTTAACCAAATTCAACAAATTGAAAAAAAAACACAAGAAAAGTTCTCCATCCCTAGAGAGGAGCTAGGGTTGTTGCATCTGTTGCTGAAACTTTAAAATGATATTGATACTGCGTGTTAACAACATGATACAGAGTCGATATATCGAACATACATCTAGAAGGCATTTGTGATAATTAACGTTATTAGAATCACAAACAGTAGGATTGAATACCTTTTGTCACAATTTGTTTTTCTACAATATCATGATTGTAGTGAATTGAAATATTACTTCAGTAAACTAGCACACATCACATTGAAGCTATTAAAATGACGTAAATGTCGGATCGATTTAATCACTTGGGACGTCAATATTTGATTTTACTTTTAAATCGCGTCAATATTTAAACCATCATTTTATACACAATTTTTTCTGGCCTTATTTCAGTAACCGACTTTTCCTTTTCGCGTGTTAATGAGACCTTCCCCGTAGCAAAACCATTATGGTATCAGCAATCTATACTCAGAGTTGTCGTTCGTTATTTCTTGGCACATATGCGAGGCACGACGAACGACAGACTACTCTGGTTAGAGATTAATTTAAGAATCAATACAATGATTATGTGTCATTGGATTGTGACTAAATTTTGAAGTCACATCGCACATAAACCGCATTGTGCATTTATTCTATGTTCTGATTATACTAGTGTGTTAGATACTTGGTCACGAAAATCTTGTCAAAATTTTCTTAAGCTTTTACACTCTAAAATATCAAAAGATAAAATATCAAACATAAAAATTAATATCATGCAAAACGTTTCAGCCACATTGTTACGTTTAACTCGATTTCGCTGAAGCTATTGTGTGTCTCTTATTTTATGGATTTTTTTCTAGTTCTAGAACTTTAGTTCAGTCCTTGCTCAAGTTAAATGTAATTGAATAAATACTTCATTTCGATTTAATATATTCACTTTCAAGACGAATACGGCTAAGAAGAGAAGCTTGAGTTGTGATTATGTCAATTATTATATATCTCTCATTTTATTTACGTAGAAAATAATTATCTACGGGACGTTCCAGATATTGAAATAATGATCTTATATAGCTTGAATTATCAAATCGTTTCTGACACAAACGGATGTGTTAATATGATTGGTAATTTTCTGTCGAATAACCGTCCATTTTATGTACGTTATAGCTCCTTAGTGGACTGTATCCAGAAATGTGCAATAAATCATACATCATCATACCATTGAGATGTTTGACATATCAGACCTAATTATATCATTTCGTATCTGTTCTTATTCTGTCAGTCGCTACCATTCTTATATGTTCTAATTCTGTCAGTCGCTACCATTCTTATATGTTCTAATTCTGTCAGTCGCTACCATTCTTGTACAGTTAGTATCTGTTCTAATTCTGTCAGTCGCTATCATTCTTGTACGGTTAGTATCTGTTCTAATTCTGTCAGTCGCTACCATTTTTGTACAGTTAGTATCTGTTCTAATTCTGTCAGTCGCTACCATTCTTATATGTTCTAATTCTGTCAGTCGCTACCATTCTTATATGTTCTAATTCTGTCAGTCGCTACCATTCTTATATGTTCTAATTCTGTCAGTCGCTACCATTCTTGTATATTCTAATTCTGTCAGTCGCTACCATTCTTATATGTTCTAATTCTGTCAGTCGCTACCATTCTTATATGTTCTAATTCTGTCAGTCGCTACCATTCTTATATGTTCTAATTCTTTCAGTCGCTACCATTCTTATCTGTTCTAATTCTGTCAGTCGCTACTATTCTTATATGTTCTAATTCTGTCAGTCGCTACCATTCTTATATGTTCTAATTCTGTCAGTCGCTACCATTCTTATATGTTCTAATTCTGTCAGTCGCTACCATTCTTATATGTTCTAATTCTGTCAGTCGCTACCATTCTTATATGTTCTAATTCTGTCAGTCGCTACCATTCTTATATGTTTTAATTCTGTCAGTCGCTACCATTCTTATATATTCTAATTCTGTCAGTCGCTACCATTCTAATATGTTCTAATTCTGTCAGTCGCTACCATTCTTGTATGTTCTAATTCAGTCAGTCGCTACCATTCTTGTACAGTTAGTATCTGTTCTAATTCTGTCAGTCGCTACCATTCTTATATGTTCTAATTGCGTCAGTTGCTACCATTCTTATATGTTCTAATTCTGTCAGTCGCTACCATTCTTATATGTTCTAATTCTGTCAGTCGCTACCATTCTTATATGTTCTAATTCTGTCAGTCGCTACCATTCTTATATGTTCTAATTCTGTCAGTCGCTACCATTCTTGTATATTCTAATTCTGTCAGTCGCTACCATTCTTATATGTTCTAATTCTGTCAGTCGCTACCATTCTTATATATTCTAATTCTGTCAGTCGCTACCATTCTTATATGTTCTAATTCTGTCAGTCGCTACCATTCTTATATGTTCTAATTCTGTCAGTCGCTACCATTCTTATATGTTCTTATTCTGTCAGTCGCTACCATTCTTGTACAGTTAGTATCTGTTCTAATTCTGTCAGTCGCTACCATTCTTGTACAGTTAGTATATGTTCTAATTCTGTCAGTCGCTACAATTCTTGTACAGTTAGTATCTGTTCTAATTCTGTCAGTCGCTACCATTCTTGTACAGTTAGTATATGTTCTAATTCTGTCAGTCGCTACCATTCTTGTACAGTTAGTATCTGTTCAAATTCTGTCAGTCGCTACCATTGTTATACAGTTAGTATATGTTCTAATTCTGTCAGTCGCTACCATTGTTATACAGTTAGTATCTGTTCTAATTCTGTCAGTCTACCATTCTTGTACAGTTAGTATATGTTCTAATTCTGTCAGTCTACCATTCTTGTACAGTTAGTATCTGTTCTAATTCTGTCAGTCGCTACCATTCTTGTACAGTTAGTATCTGTTCTAATTCTGTCAGTCTACCATGCTTGTACAGTTAGTATCTGTTCTAATTCTGTCCGTCTACCATTCTTGAACAGTAAGTATCTGTTGTAATTCTGTCAGTCGCTACCATTCTTGTACAGTTAGTATCTGTTCTAATTCTGTCAGTCGCTACCATTCTTGTACAGTTAGTATCTGTTCTAATTCTGTCAGTCGCTACCATTCTTGTACAGTTAGTATCTGTTCTAATTCTGTCAGTCGCTACCATTCTTGTACAGTTAGTATCTGTTCTAATTCTGTCAGTCTACCATTCTTGTACAGTTAGTATCTGTTCTAATTCTGTCAGTCGTTACTATTCGTGTACAGTTAGTATCTGTTCTAATTCTGTCAGTCGCTACCATTCTTGTACAGTTAGTATCTGTTCTAATTCTGTCAGTCGCTACCATTCTTGTACAGTAAGTATCTGTTCTAATTCTGTCAGTCTATCATTCTTGTACAGTTAGTATCTGTTCTAATTCTGTCAGTCTACCATTCTTGTACAGTTAGTATCTGTTCTAATTCTGTCAGTCGCTACCATTCTTGTACAGTAAGTATCTGTTCTAATTCTGTCGGTCGCTACCATTATTGTACAGTAAGTATCTGTTATAATTCTGTCAGTCTACCATTCTTGTACAGTTAGTATCTGTTCTAATTCTGTCAGTCGCTACCATTCTTGTGCAGTAAGTATCTGTTCTAATTATGTCAGTCGCTACCATTCTTGTATAGTTAGTATCTGTTCTAATTCTGACAGTCTACCATTATTGTACAGTAAGTATCTGTTATAATTCTGTCAGTCTATCATTCTTGTACAGTTAGTATCTGTTCTAATTCTGTCAGTCGCTACCATTCTTGTGCAGTAAGTATCTGTTCTAATTATGTCAGTCGCTACCATTCTTGTATAGTTAGTATCTGTTCTAATTCTGACAGTCTACCATTCTTGTACAGTAAGTATCTGTTCTAATTCTGTCAGTCTACCGTTCTTGTACAGTAAGTATCTGTTCCAATTCTGTCAGTCGCTACCATTCTTGTACAGTTAGTATCTGTTCTAATTCTGTCAGTCGCTACCATTCTTGTACAGTTAGTATCTGTTCTAATTCTGTCAGTCGCTACCATTCTTGTACAGTTAGTATCTGTTCTAATTCTGTCAGTTGCTACCATTCTTGTACAGTAAGTATCAGTTCTAATTCTGTCAGTCGCTACCATTCTTGTACAGTTAGTATCTGTTCTAATTCTGTCAGTCGCTACCATTCTTGTATAGTAAGTATCTGTTCTAATTCTGTCAGTCTATCATTCTTATACAGTTAGTATCTGTTCTAATTCTGTCAGTCTACCATTCTTGTACAGTTAGTATCTGTTCTAATTCTGTCAGTCGCTACCATTCTTGTACAGTAAGTATCTGTTCTAATTCTGTCAGTCGCTATCATTCTTGTATAGTTAGTATCTGTTCTAATTCTGTCAGTCTACCATTCTTGTACAGTAAGTATCTGTTCTAATTCTGTCAGTCTACCATTCTTGTACAGTAAGTATCTGTTCTAATTCTGTCAGTCGCTACCATTCTTGTACAGTTAGTATCTGTTCTAATTCTGTCAGTCGCTACCATTCTTGTACAGTTAGTATCTGTTCTAATTCTGTCAGTCGCTACCATTCTTGTACAGTTAGTATCTGTTCTAATTCTGTCAGTCGCTACCATTCTTGTACAGTTAGTATCTGTTCTAATTCTGTCAGTCGCTACCATTCTTGTACAGTTGGTATCTGTTCTAATTCTGTCAGTCTACCATTCTTGTACAGTAAGTATCTGTTCTAATTCTGTCAGTCGCTACCATTCTTGAACAGTAAGTATCTGTTCTAATTCTGTCAGTCGCCACCATTCTTGTACAGTTAGTATCTGTTCTAATTCTGTCAGTCGCTACCATTCTTGTACAGTAAGTATCTGTTCTAATTCTGTCAGTCTATCATTCTTGTACAGTTAGTATCTGTTCTAATTCTGTCAGTCTACCATTCATGTATAGTTAGTATCTGTTCTAATTCTGTCAGTCGCTACCATTCTTGTACAGTAAGTATCTGTTCTAATTCTGTCAGTCTACCATTATTGTACAGTAAGTATCTGTTCTAATTCTGTCAGTCTACCATTCTTGTACAGTAAGTATCTGTTCTAATTCTGTCAGTCGCTACCATTCTTGTACAGTAAGTATCTTTTCTAATTCTGTCAGTCGCTACCATTCTTGTATAGTTAGTATCTGTTCTAATTCTGTCAGTCTACCATTCTTGTACAGTAAGTATCTGTTCTTATTCTGTCAGTCTACCATTCTTGTACAGTAAGTATCTGTTCTAATTCTGTCAGTCGCTACCATTGTTATACAGTTAGTATCTGTTCTAATTCTGTCAGTCTACCATTCTTGTACAGTTAGTATATGTTCTAATTCTGTCAGTCTACCATTCTTGTACAGTTAGTATCTGTTCTAATTCTGTCAGTCGCTACCATTCTTGTACAGTTAGTATCTGTTCTAATTCTGTCAGTCGCTACCATTCTTGTACAGTTTAAAATGCTTCACAGTATTTAATGAACCTTTTTCTCATCCAACGTAATTTTTTTTATATTTAGCTTCGATTAAAACACCGTGGCAGCCATGATTTGCTTGGGTTCGAGGTTTAGCTTCGATTAAAACACCGTTGCAGCCATGATTGGCTTGGGTTCGAGGTTTAGCTTCGATTAAATCACCGTGGCAGCCATGATTTGCTTGGGTTCGAGGTTTAGCTTCGATTAAATCACCGTGGCAGCCATGATTTGCTTGGGTTCGAGGTTTAGCTTCGATTAAAACACCATATCAGTCATGATTTGCTTGGGTTCGAGGTTTAGCTTCGATTAAATCACCGTGGCAGCCATGATTTGCTTGGGTTGGTGGTAATGAAAATTTAACTTCTAAGTGCATTATAATAAAATAAGGATATTATCGATCACATGTTAATCTCTCGGAGACATTTACGGTTAATTCCATGATTTATTTTTAACCGCAATACTTTAAAAAAAGGTTTATGAATTTGGCTGAGAGACTGTTCTACATCCTAATAATTTAGACAAAATGTTAACAATTTACGACAAAGCTTAGACTATGGTTGACAAAATGTTACTGTTTCGAATTGACTGATTAAATAAAAGTTAGGAAAAAGCTTGCCATAACATTTTAGATATAATTTTAGATTATATAACATGCACGATTAATGTTGATAAAAGTTATCAGAAGACAAACGCCTTGTTACCAATTACTTTGATAAAACTAACCTGAGAATAATCTGTACATAATGTAAATCTCTCACAGCAGCACAAACGGCATATTATGTAGTTTAAACAGTAATATCTATCTTTCACCGCAGCACAAACGGCATATTTTGTAGTGTAAACAGTAATATCTATCTCTCTCAGCAGCACATACGACATATTTTGTAGTGTAAACAGTTATATCTATCTCCTACAGCAGCACATACGGCCTAATATGTAGTATAAACAGTGATATCTATCTCTCACAGCAGCTCATACGGCATATTTTGTATTGTAAACAGTGATATCTCTCTTTCACAGCAGCACATACGGCATGTTTTGTAGTGTAAACAGTGATATCTATCTTTCACAGCAGCACATACGGCATGTTTTGTAGTGTAAACAGTAATATCTATCTCTCACAGCAGCACATACGGCATGTTTTGTAGAGTAAACAGTAATATCTATCTTTCACAACAGCACAAACGGCATGTTTTGTAGTGTAAAAAGTAATATTTATCTCTCACAGCAGCACATACGGCATGTTTTGTAGTGTAAACAGTAATATTTATCTCTCACAGCAGCACATACGGCATGTTTTGTAGTGTAAACAGTGATATCTATCTCTCACAGCAGCACATACGGCATAATTTGTAGTGTTAACTGTGATATCTATCTCTCACAGCAGCACATACGGCATATTTTGTAGTGTAAACAGTGATATCTCTCTTTCACAGCAGCACATACGGCATGTTTTGTAGTTTAAACAGTAAAATCTATCTTTCATAGCACTCAAACGGCATATTTTGTAGTGTAAACAGTTATATCTATCTCTCACAGCAGCACATACGGCATAATTTGTAGTGTAAACAGTGATATCTATCTCTCACAGCAGCACATACGGCATGTTTTGTAGTGTAAACAGTAATATCTATCCAGAGTTGTCTTTATGCGTCGCATACATCTTTTTCAACGTAAAAAAGGATATCAAACATGAGACCGAGTCTATATTGAATCTTTTTAACTTTCTATCTGATGCTGATATGCATTGTAGTGATGATAATGACTGCATTTTGTGTGGATAACATACTTGTTCTAAAACCAACAAAAATAGTCCTCATACTTGTTCTAAATCAACAAATATAGTTCTCATACTTGTTCTAAATCAACAAACATAGTTCTCATACTTGTTCTAAATCAACAAACATAGTTCTCATACTTGTTCTAAATCAACAAACATAGTCCTCATACTTGTTCTAAATCAACAAATATAGTTCTCATACTTGTTCTAAATCAACAAACATAGTCCACATACTTGTTCTAGAACCAACTAACATAATCCTTATACTTGTTCAAAATATATTTCTCATACTTGTTCTAAAATCAACAAACATAGTGCACATACTTGTTCTAGAACCAACTAACATAGTCCTTATACTTGTTCAAAATATATTTCTCATACTTGTTCTAAAATCAACAAACATAGTGCACATACTTGTTCTAGAACCAACTAACATAGTCCTTATACTTGTTCAAAATATATTTCTCATACTTGTTCTAAAATCAACAAACATAGTGCACATACTTGTACTAAAATCAACAAACATAGTTCAGAAAAACTGAAGTATCGACAGAGACGTATATTTGAGGGATAATGAACGACAACTCTAATATATATTGTGTCAACTAATTGCTTGAATTTCTCTCCAATAGTTATTTACAAACTCAATCAAAGCTGAAATAAGACACTCATAATTTAAGAGGTCTGTAAGGAAATATTCTCAAAATAAGTTGTTAATAATTATTGATGTAATCATGCAATAGATTTTAATCTTAATATTGTGTTGGATGTTATATTGAGGTTATCTTAATATTGTGTTCGACGTTATATTGAGGTTATCTTAATATTGTGTTCGATGTTATATTGAGGTTATCTTAATATTGTGTTCGATGTCATATTGAGGTTATCTTAATATTGTGTTCGATGTTATATTGAGGTTATCTTAATATTGTGTTCGATGTTATATTGAGACATGAGTCTATACGATGTAAGTGACATATATTTGACATTGAAATATGCATAAGCCCTCTCAGTGCCAATATTCTGAATAAAAGATCATGTTTTACAAGTCAAGGGAAATGTCAATCTTGTTGATTATGCTAAATTTCAGGGTATTGTAAAGATAGAAATTTATACAAGCACATGATCTATGATGCTATAACAAGTGATACATAAACTTTATAACATTATCTATGATACTATAACAAGTGATACATAAACTTTATAACATGATCTATGATACTATAACAAGTGATACATAAACTTTATAACATGATCTATGATACTATAACAAGTGATACATAAACTTTATAACATGATCTATGATACTATAACAAGTGATACATAAACTTTATAACATGATCTATGATACTATAACAAGTGATACATAAACTTTATAACATGATCTATGATACTATATAACAAATAACACATGGACTTATAACATTATCTATGATACTATAACAAGTGATACATAAACTTTATAACATTATCTATGATACTATAACAAATAATACATAAACTTTATAACATGATCTATGATACTTTAACAAGTGATACATAAACTTTATAACATGATCTATGATACTATAACAAATAATACATAAACTTTATAACATGATCTATGATACTATATAACAAATAACACATGGACTTATAACATTATCTATGATACTATAACAAGTGATACATAAACTTTATAACATTATCTATGATACTATAACAAGTGATACATAAACTTTATAACATGATCTATGATACTATAACAAGTGATACATAAACTTTATAACATGATCTATGATACTATAACAAGTGATACATAAACTTTATAACATGATCTATGATACTATAACAAGTGATACATAAACTTTATAACATGATCTATGATACTATAACAAATAATACATAAACTTTATAACATGATCTATGATACTTTAACAAGTGATACATAAACTTTATTACATGATCTATGATATTATAACAAATAATACATGGACTTTATAACATTATCTATGATACTATAACAAATAATACATAAACTTTATAACATGACCTATGATACTACATGTATTAACAAATAATACATAAACTTTATAACATGATCTATGATACTACATGTATATAACAAATAATACATTCACTTTATAACATGATCTATGAAACTACATGTATTAACAAATAATACATAAACTTTATAACATGATCTATGATACTACATGTATATAACAAATAATACATACACTTTATAACATGATCTATGAAACTACATGTACATCTATATAACAAATAATACATAAACTTTATAACATGATCTATGATACTACATGTATATAACAAATAATACATAAACTTTATAACATGATTTATGATACTATATAACAAATAATACATAAACTTTATAACATGATCTATGATGCTAGCAAGTTGAAATGCAAGTATGTGTTCGCCATTGAGATTGTATGCCAATACCTTCCAATAAATTTTGAGATAGACAGTAATATATAAAAATAATTATGAAAATGATTCTCATAAAGACATATCCAACATTCATCTAAACTTCATTTATCTAAACGTTTCTTAATTTCAGTGTTTGGATAACGAGACGGTGATAATGTATCTTACAATTAGATATTATACAATGTAGAATGGAGGAGATATACGACTGTTAATGAATCTTACAATTAGATATTATACAATGTAGAATGGAGGAGATATACGACTGTTTGTGTATCATACAATTAGATATTATACAATGTAGAATGGAGGAGATATACGACGGTTTGTGTGACACACGCAATTGTTTCGTTTTCATGGAAACAAAACGAACATTGTACATTCTTCCAACTAAAAGACAGGTTAGATAAAACCTACATGTACTGATATTTGTTGTAATACAATCGTCATGAAATGTGTATGTCACGATACTGATTACAGAATAAATGACTGTATCATTGATTTTATTTAAACCAGTTACTGGGAGTAGATTCTCATGATTGAATGCATATGTCACTGTACCATTATTTACGACACTGATCATGCTTGGCGATATTCTTATTGTACGGCGGCGGAAGCCCGCCGTACACTCTGGTATGCTTATTTTTAAGTGACAATGCAAAATCGCAACTTCTTGCGCGAAGCAGATTACTGACAATGCCCGAAATATTCCGAAATATCCGCAATGGTCATCACGTGATATAAACAAAACAGAAATAGAGCGAGGTCACGTGTTACTCACACCAACTAGTATTAGCTTGATGACGCAGTCGCTATTTATAGTCTAAGAATGGAGCGAGCTCGATAAACAACGACGGGAATGAATCTGCCCATCTGTCAATAAATGCAGCCGAAACTCTTTATATCAAAGGACTTATGAAAAATTGTTCGATCTAAATGAACTTCGATGTATAAATTATTAGAGAAATTCGCTGTGTTTATTATCGGTGTGTTGTAATAATCATTTAATCGTGTTATAAGATACGGAACACGGTATTTATACGTTTCGATGTATTTAAAACATCATAAACATATTCACACAGACTAATTTTATAATCGCGAGCGTGGACACTGACTTGTTTACGCAATTGTCGTTAATTAAATATCGATTTCGGAGCTCAATACAAAAATGTCTGATCAGGTGAGAAATGATGACTTAATTGGTTCGACATAGACGGTCACTTTATGGTTCGATATAGATGGTCACTTTACAGTTGAAAATTTATGTTTGGGACCGTTATACCAGGTTTTTACGACAACGTACCCTCAGACAACGGAGTATATTATTTTTGGAGACTTTATTTAAATATTTTATATGCATTCCAGCAGATATTGCAACGTCTGATTCATCGAGGTGATAGTTTCCCCTGATTTTAATTTTAGGGTGGAAACAGGGACTACATATATAGAGTACCTCGGGATCAGTTAAGTCAAAATAACAAATTCGTTTGATCTGAAACTTCGCACATCCCGATAAAAAATGCTACATAGGCCACATTCTAGTATTGAATTGCCGGATGCGATTTTGCGCCGTACAAACATTTAACTTGTTACAGCTAGAAAGACAATTATAAGTTCAAATAGACAGAGCAATGATAAAAACTCATATCTCTATCATTCGTACATAACTAAATCACGTGACATGCTAAAAGTAATCCAATTTTTTTTTTCAAAACTAATTATAAAAACATTATTATGAAGTGTTTCTAAAATAGCAGTAATACATTACATATTCGTATTTAGTTTGTTCGTTTGAAGTTGAAGTACATATGAAAATGAAAACAACAACATTGTATAAGCATGAACACAAAGACCGATACCGAATCATGTCCATGTCGTATTTCCGGAAACTAGTGACTGTTAGCTACGAACGTCAAACAGTTGTATTATCAACGTCTACGTAAATTCGTTCCTTTCGCAGTTTGCATTGCTTAAACGTGTAACGTAACCCTTGTTGTTGGATTAAAATAATAATAATGCAGTACTTCGCTTTCAATGTTCTTTATTCTCCGCGACCAAATTAAAATATTAATTAAATTCAATGAGTACCGTTTTCAATTTCATACTGATCTTACTTCCGTTCGTACTCCCGTTCGTACTCTCTCAAAGTGTGGTTGAACTTTCACATAGGATGTCCAAAAGTGTTTTGACAGTTGGGTGGTCCTTGTTTTCTGACCAATGGGAACTAAGTTAGAGTTTTAATTAACCAATCACTAATGGCTTACGCAACATTGTGCAACTGATCTTTCTTTAATGCCATATTGCTTTCGTCTTGCCAAAAGTGAACGGTTATGTTGATAAATATATTCTAAAATTACTTATTAATTATTAGACAACTGTCTCTATATGATCAGTTCACCACAACAATCAAATACTATCAAGTGCAAACTATCCATCTGAACATACATACAAATGCACGTGCACATCACGTGCATAAACTAATTGGTATGCTTCTCTATCAAGTATGCACTTATAGTCATTTAATTATCAATCAATTCATCAATTATATTTACATATAAAAACATGTATGAGGCCACTATGTTACACACCTCCCCTACTTTAAGAAAATTAACTCAATTAAATTTTCTACTAAATTTTTCAAATGTCTCGTAACATAGTGTCCTCATTAATAAACATCATAACATGAACGAAATATAGTTCAATAACAATACTTTATAATGGGATACAATATTAATGTCCTATCAAGGCACATCCGTGAAATAAATTTTACTTTATAACAGTTTTCAAAATGTTACAGCACAAAACGATCACATCGTTGAGGTTCTTGAAGTGATTGTGGTTGTCGTTGTTGTTGTTGATAGTTTCGTCTTCGCGTAGTAAGTGGAATTGGGTTCGTGGTTTGTCTTCACCATTGTTATGTCGTTGTTCTTATGAGTGTAATCATCGTCTTCATCGTCGGTATTTATATCGTTTTTATCTTCTTTGATGCTGTTGGTTATTTTAAAGTTTCTCCAAAATTCGTCAATTTTTTTCATTTCCATTTTCTTGGAATGTTCGTTTTTCTGTAATACATTCATATTTGTACTAAATTTGATTAAACCTAATTATCTTCTGCCACATAAGGAGCACGCCTCTTGAGGAGTATATCTCCGTGGACTTTATTTTCTATAATAAGACTTAAATTAAATTATCTTCTGC
Source organism: Lutraria lutraria (assembly GCA_964023205.1). Taxonomy (NCBI): domain Eukaryota; kingdom Metazoa; phylum Mollusca; class Bivalvia; order Venerida; family Mactridae; genus Lutraria; species Lutraria lutraria. Next base: position 22,079,350 of record OZ026850.1, on the reverse strand, counting down.
CACATAAGGGGTACGCCTCTTGAGGAGTATATCCCCGTGGACTTTTGTATCCTACACAATAATAATTATGGTTAAAATATATGATACACATACTAATGATTATGTACAAATGTTGTGCACTTAGAGTTCATCATTCATTTCATTAACGTCTCAAATATGGAAGACATCTTTCTTCCATCATGGTCGCCTGATGCGGAAGCTAACCGCTTCTCGGGATTGATAACAACGTCCCCATCATCTTTGGATGACATCGGCACCACAACATCAGGAGGCTCCTGATCCTCAGCAATCTCATCATTACAACACTTAGCCAACCAATGAGTTAAATGTTTATATAACTTACGTTTAAAACAACAAATACAAATGAAGCCTAAAGCGACAATAACCCCAATAATAATAGCAACATATGTCCCAACAGACATCGTATGAGATTCTACTTCGATTTTTCCATATTTACCAACATGGTATATGAATGAAGGCATGGGTATTTCTTTCAAGTGACTCAGTTCTTCTGGCAACTCTAATTTTGTTGTATTAGGAAACATTTTAGTGAAATTATGCCATACCCCTACCTTAGACAAAATATGATCCCTTATGACAGGTCTTAATGGATCAGGTTTATCAAACATAACCTCATGGCGATAAGGTGATATTAATTCAAAGTAATCACTTGACGCCGTACAACCAGGGTTCAAACTTATTATATCTATAGGGGGATGTACAGTGACATTAGTTACATTGTTTTGACAAACTATGGTAATTTTCAATTGATCATAGGTCCCAATTACCCAAGTCTTAGAATGCAAATACTCTGCGTATGGTAATTGAGTGTTTAACATTACAACACTTTTGCAATACAATCGGATATTATCTTCTCGTTTTAAAAATAAAGCAATGACACATGATTTACTCCAGTTTACGGGATAACTTACGGTATTGCTGCTACAGAATCCTAATCTTTTATCATTACATTGATTGTATTCATGATTGTCCAGTAATACATATCGTGTTCTCATTCGATCTATCATGAATGCCCTTGTCTCAATTGTATATCTAGCCATCATTTTATGCGGCTTATCATTAATTAAAGTTACATTTTTCAATGGCATGGGTAGACTAGTTACTTTGTAAAGTTCGTAAGTTTTACGGATATCTATTAACGGAACAGATAAGATTATCATTATCTTGCTTCCCTTAAGGTATACATCACAATGAAGCGTATTATAGAAGTACCAGATGTTTGTTTTCGGGCTTGTAGGTAATTTCATTGTTCCAGGTAATTTATCTTCGATCTCGAACAATAACTGTTTTAAATCTTTAGGTGATATAGTACTAGGTGTTAATTTATTGATAGATAACATACTTAGTTCATTTCTCAAATTCCCTAAGTAAAACAATGCATCCTGACTCATTTCTTTTATTTCATCCGTGATTAATTTAAACTGTAAGAATGTACTCAAGAACTGTTCTAAGTTTGTTATTTCTTTAACAAGTTCTTCTTTAATTTCCCTAATTTTTGTATCCAACTTCGTCATTGATCTCACTAAATCAATTATTGTCCTACGATTCTCTGAAATTTGAATTCTTGATATATTCAATAGTGTTATACTTTCATTTAGATCATGTATTATTTTATCCTGATTTTCAGCTAAAATTTCTACATTTCTATTTATGTTTTCTACATCACTTTCAGTTAAAGTACCAAATAAAAATGAGGATATTCGTCCAACTACTGGTAGTAATGAACGTTTTGACATATTTGTGTGCGATCCCATTGATCTGTAATCATCAAGACTATTCCTCATGTTTGTTATTGTGTCAAAGATAATGTCAACCTCTTTATTTAAACTGACAAATGTGTAAACATAACCTGATTTATTGTCTTTTCGATAGTAATCAGTAATACCCTTTAAGATTTCATTAGTGGAACGTAAGTCATCTTCAATTTTATCCAAGAAAATCTCATACGGTCTCAAGTCATGTATAAACGTAATTAACCATTTAGAATTACTAATCATGTTTTCATTTGTTTTGTCAAATATTACATTTTCACTCATCCTAAATGCACAGGTTTGGCTAATGTATATAATGAAAAAGATGCTTTTAAAATCCATGGCGTAACTAAATGTTGCGCAATCCTGAAATGATAACAATCAACAAGTTACAGGAAGTAAGGACATAATTATATATGTATTATTTACAACCTTACTCCTAAACAATTAAAGCCTTAAAACAAATCCGAAAGTGCCTTAAAAAGATTTCGCATCTTAACATTTTTATCTTTCCCAGACACCTTCTTTACGTTTTTCTTAGTCTTAACTTTGTTGCGAGGCACATTAACCTCATCAACTAACATAGCATTGTCTGACGTACCAACGTCAGTTGAATAACTCGATTGGTTAAATTCGGACTTTAGTGACCTAACAGATGTAATTGATTCATTATCTGAACTATGGTCAATCATTGATTCAGAACTCGCAGGTGTATGGGAATCATCTGAGTGAAAGTTCGTCTGATTCCTTGACTTTATCCTCTTAGCTAATTCCATCAAAGGGATATTTTCTTCATCTTCTGAATTGTCTCGTTCCTTTTGATACCGTTTAGCTAAGGAAGCTAGTGGTATTTCCTCATCTGAGTCTGGCATGGATTCAGAGTCTGATATTTCTGGTGGAATAACATATTGGGTTTTTCTCAGTGGTCTACCATCTTTTTGTGTTGGTATTTCCCATTCATCTATATTGGCGGATCTCAACATCTCGGCATGAACTCTACTCGTTGATCCATCTAATTGGTTTTTAATTACATATGATCTCGGTCCAGTTTTCTCTATTATACGGTAGTAAGGCTTCCATTTGATATCTAGTTTACCTTTCCTCTGATTATTCTTGTAATATACCGGGTCATTGACTTCAAAATCAATTTGTTTGGTACCTCTATCTGCGTATTTTGCTTGTCTCTTTTTCGCTTTCTTCAAATGCCTTCTTACCAGTTGGAATGTCTTGTGTTGTTCCTGTAAAGCTATTTGGTGCAATTCTTCACCTTGATATTTTCTTCTAGGTTTCATAAGATTATCTACAGGTAATACTACATCTCTATTGTAAAGTAAGAAGAATGGTGAGAATTTTGAAGATTCACTAATACTAAATCTAATAGCCGCTAAAGCTTGAGAAAGATTGAGATCCCAAAGTTGTTGATTTTCAGTTAAACGTTTTGCTAATACATCATGCAAAGTTCTATGGAACCTTTCTACTTTGGCATTACTTTGAGGGTGATAGACACTAGTTAATACATGGTCAATTCCCAACTGACTGATGGTCTCTCTAACTACCCTATTTACATTCTCAGTACCATTATCTGAAACTATCTGTAATGGACATCCAAATCTAGGAAATATTTCTTCAATCAAAAGATGTGCTACAGTATCGGCGGTTTTATCAGGAACTGCAAATGCTTCTGGCCATCCACTAAACCAATCAACAAAAGCTATGATGTACTTGTTACCAGACAAAGATTTTGGATATGGTCCAGACAAATCAAGACTTAACTTAGCCATTGGGTAGGGTGGAATGTCAGTTTCTAGTAAGGGCTGACGAATCTTCTGTAATGATCTAGTTTGACATACAGTACATGTTGATATGTAACTATGAATTTCTTTGAAAAGGTTAGGCCAAAAATATTTACGTTTAATAGAATCATAGGTTTTCTGAATTCCCATATGTCCGTTCTCATCATGGTATTGTTTAATCACCAATGCCTTAAGGTGACTGGGCACATACAATCTTAATACTGCTTCACCATCTGGGTCACCTATATAGTACAATACTTCATCTATGGCAATGTATTTTCTTTGAATATCCTTAAAAGGGTTCTTAGCTGACAAGCTAGCTTTCAACTGATTAACTACTCTATCTTTACTCTGTTCTACATTCATTTTAAACCCAGGTAACAACCCATCAGGTTTCTTTAATGAATTATCTACCGCTAACTCACAACTAGCATAATCCTTTGGATTGAATTGTGTTGAGTCAATCACGTTGACTTCAAGAAAATTATCATTGATCTCTGGACAGTCATCTACAACAGTTTCTACACAATCTTGACTAACAATACTATCTGGTAATCTAGACAACAAATCTGCACAAGTGTTTGTATTACCAGCGATATATTCTACACTACAATCATAACCAGCCATACTCAATGCCCATAACTGTATTTTCTTATTCTGCATTGGAGACTCCAGTAAGTACTTAAGTGGCTTATGGTCTGTTTTTATTACAAACTTAGCATTGTGGAGATAAAAATCTAATTTTTGAAGTGCAAAATGAATAGCATATGCTTCTTTTTCGACTGTCGACCATTTACATTGTGACCTACTTAATTTATGAGATAGGTAGTAAATAGGCTTTTCATTTACTACATTTGGAATGAATGATTCATCTTGGCAACTTTCTTGAGTCAGACAAGCACCAATACAAGTGTCACTTGCATCTGTGTACAAAGTATATGGTTTATTTGGATCTGGATAAGATAATAACGGAACCACACTAAGACTATCTTTAAGGAACTGAAAAGATTTCTGATGTTCTAATGTCCACTTAAAACGAGCATGTTTTCTAGTAAGAGCTACAATGGGTTCAGCTATCTGAGAGAAATTAGGTATAAACCTTCTGTAGTAACTACACATTCTTATGAATGATCTGACTTGTCTTACACACAGTGGAGCAGGTAACGACCTAATACATTCTACCTTTTCCTGGTCGGGTTTTACGCCATTAACATCTATGATAAAACCTAAATAACGGGTCTGAGTCTGCAAGAAACTACATTTCTTCAACTTCAGTTTCAACCCATGACTACGTAATCTACTAAAAATGGTCTCTATATGCCTAAAATATTCTTATAAACTAGAGCTAAAGATAAGAATATCATCTAAGTAAGCAGTAGCGAAATCATGACAATCTTGCAAAACTACTGACATAAGTTCTTGAAAAATAGCAGGCGCATTTGAAAGACCAAACGGCATCACATTGAACTCGAATAGACCTTTATGGCAAGCAAATGCTGTCTTTTCCCTGTCATCTGCATCCATGAGTACCTGCCAATAACCACTTTTTAAATCTAAGGATGTAAAGTACTTAGCTTCACCTAACAAGGTAAGAATGTCATCAATCAAAGGGAGTGGGTACGAATTTTTCTTAGTTATCTTATTCAATTTTCTAAAATCTACACAAAAACGTTTACTATTGTCTTTCTTATTCACTATAACTACAGGGAAACTCCATGGTGATCTTGACCTTTTTATTATATCCGCATTCAGCATCTCATCTATTGCTTTATCAACAACCTGTCTATTATGTAAAGGTGTCCTATAAGGTCGTAACTTAATAGGATCATGATCTCCTGTATCTATCTTCATGGTCACTGTTTTTGTATGCCCTAAGTCTGAATCTTTATTGGCAAAAATAGTTTTGTTTTTAAGAACAATATTTTTAATGTCTTCTTTAAACTGATCAGGCACAATTAGATCATCTAAGTTTAGTTTAAGTTCTGATTTAACATCATTAATTATTGAATTTACATTTTTTAATGGTTGATCAATTTTATCAACTCTTGCTATTACAGCATGCCTTTTTATTCTTATTGTTTTGTTAGTATTATTTGTAATAATTATTGGTACACTCCTATCATGTGCTAATTTACCTATTGAATTCATTACAGTCAGACCTGGTTCATTTGACATAAAACTTTTGTTTATGAAAGAAACTTCATAGTCATTGTTTGTTTTTAAATCTGGGTTACTCTTTATTTTCCCATAACAAATCTTAGCTGTTTGTGGTTTCAATATAGTATTATATTTAATTCTCACTACTGATGAAATATGAATATCTTCTTCAAAAGGTACATAAGTGTTTTCTCCTATCCTTATACAACCTAAATCAAAATAACTCCTAACTCCATTGTTTGATAACCAATCAGCCCCTAAAATCAAATTCCTATTAAGATTATTCACCACATAGAACAATTGTGTCATCTTGGTACCACCAATATTGAAACACAGATCTATACAACCATCAACTTTTAACGGGTTACCCCCAGCAGTCTGAAGACTAACTTCATTATTCAGCAATTTGGGTCTACCTTTGAGTGAATTGTATATTCTGAGATTCATGAGGCAAACCTCTGCCCCCGTGTCCACAAGTGTTCTATACTTATTCTTTCCAATAGTTATCAAACATGAGCTAGGATTCCCAGCTATGTTAATTTTGAAAGTTGGCACATTAAATTTGTCTTTTTTCTCATTCTTCACGCCGGCTTCAAAACGTGAAGAATTTATTGGTTTAAATGAGACAGTGACTAACCATGTCCCAGACTTGGTTTACGATCCTTAACTGCCCTACACATTCTACTGATGTGGCCTACCTCACCACAATTCCAGCATATGATTTTTCTTTGAATTTCATTTATTGTCCTACACTTATTCGCAGTGTGACCATACTTTTTGCACTTAAAACACTTCAATTGTCTGGAGTGGTCAACCTCCATTGGTTCATGTGTATTTGACGAATTAAAAGACCTACAACCACCATCAGTTTGGTGTACCCTTTGTTTAAGATTATATTCCGTAGTAGCAATCCCCACGGCATTTTGAAGAGTGTCAGGTGACCTCCTTAGTATGGTTAATTTTAGTCCATCATTATTAAGCCCATCTACAAAATAATCAATCAATTGACGCTCAATAATGTGACCCCCTTGTCCCCCGAATGCGATTTCCGCTAGAGACAGTAATCTTTCCGCGAATAATTGTATGTTTTCGCGTTGGCCTTGTTTCAAGGTTCTTAACAGTGACATCGCGTGCGGCGCGTCAGTCACGTCCGAAAATCTTACAGATAACTCTTGTTTCAATTGATCCCACGTATGCCTGGGATTAGAAGCTAAATACCTTTGCATAAAACCGGACACAGCCCCCTTACTAGTTTGAAAAGCAATCATTTTAATTTTGTCTGCAGGTAGGTTAACTAGTTGGCTATATTTTTCAATCGATTTGATCCAATTTCTAAATTCTTTAGGTTGCCCCTCAAAACTATTTACCACATGTGAAATACCCTGTGCCATGTACATGGTTGAAACATTCCTCATTTCATTTGCCACTGATCCCAACATTTCCTTAAATTCTTGTTCCGCCTGATTTTGTTCCATTTTTAGCAATTAATTAATTATCAACTAATAATTAAATCCAAATTCGAATAATCCCCCAATAATTGTCAAAATCAAAAATTTAAATCAATCATTATCCTAATCGTGATAGGTTGGCTAAGTTATGCAACAAAAAGAAAACCAAAGAAAATTCACCAACCTTTAGTATGACGCTTCAATCCTCCGTAGACAACCGGGTTTGAATCCTGCGAACGGCACCAAAACTGTATCCTGCTTGTAACGTAACCCTTGTTGTTGGATTAAAATAATAATAATGCAGTACTTCGCTTTCAATGTTCTTTATTCTCCGCGACCAAATTAAAATATTAATTAAATTCTATGAGTACCGTTTTCAATTTCATACTGATCTTACTTCCGTTCGTACTCCCGTTCGTACTCTCTCAAAGTGTGGTTGAACTTTCACATAGGATGTCCAAAAGTGTTTTGACAGTTGGGTGGTCCTTGTTTTCTGACCAATGGGAACTAAGTTAGAGTTTTAATTAACCAATCACTAATGGCTTACGCAACATTGTGCAACTGATCTTTCTTTAATGCCATATTGCTTTCGTCTTGCCAAAAGTGAACGGTTATGTTGATAAATATATTCTAAAATTACTTATTAATTATTAGACAACTGTCTCTATATGATCAGTTCACCACAACAATCAAATACTATCAAGTGCAAACTATCCATCTGAACATACATACAAATGCACGTGCACATCACGTGCATAAACTAGTTGGTATGCTTCTCTATCAAGTATGCACTTATAGTCATTTAATTATCAATCAATTCATCAATTATATTTACATATAAAAACATGTATGAGGCCACTATGTTACAAACGTGAGCATGCGTTAATTGGAAGACAGGTTCAGTCTATATTTCGATAGCCCAGTCAGTGAAGTCATCACAAACAATCAATATAATATTCAGTTTTAAAGGGGCATGTCCTGGAACTGAAGCGTCTCGAATAACAATCAAATTGATATCATTTAAATGCCTAAATCAATTAATGAAAGCCCTGTAAAATATTCACGAAATATCCCGCTAGTTTACTCAAAATACACATTTCAAGATTACCAAATCTGCGATTTCGGCCTCAGAAAGTATTCGTCATTTTCACAACTCGACCCTTTCGGTATCTCTCAAAACCGAAAACATCGCGAAAAAAATGTCAACAAACTGAAATGGTAAGTATTGCTCACTTGAAAGGCAGCGCAAATGCTTAGTTAAACTCTTAGACGAATCGGAAATATCGTTGTCGTCAATAATAGGCTGACAGCCTTTTATTCAAACCAATATACAAATACCGACGCGCGCGTTATATGGTCATTTTTGAACGAACATTCTACTTTGACTTTTCGGTAATAATTGGTTTTACAAATGACAAACGTATTTTTGTTATACGAAAAGCAAAACACATCAGTTCCTGGGTATGCCCCTTTAATATATTCTAAAACACGTTTATCAACCAGAATTCAACGGCGATGTACAATGCTTCTAGGCTATATTGTATCAATTCCTAATCCAATTAATATAGAAAAAGATGTGATATATCCGATTCTGTCAGATTGCATCGATGCTTTACTAGACAAACGAGAAGATGTCGTAGAACCGGAGGAGAAATTGAAAAAGAAAACACACCACGACTGTTTTACAATAAATTATGTTCTTTCGTTCGTCTTTTAACTTTATCTTTTGCTGTACAACTAACTGTTTGTACTTGACTCAATGTATAAAAGTGTTAAATAATAAAGACATTGTATCAAAAGTAGCTTCTTTTGAGGTAATTAGCTGAGTTTCGTTGAGTAAAATTATGACGTTTGATTGGCTTGTCTTGAACATAAGTAATTTAACTAAACTGTATTAGTGCATCCAGCATCAATATCACTTGCCCAATAAATTATTAGTCAGACATGAACCCAAAACATGAAGTCCAAAACATCACCAAGCAACGTTTTACACAACCATGCATGCAGGTTCAAAAGAACAACTAGCTGAAACATTTTTGCATATTGGGAAGATAGTAGTAAGTTATAAATATTGGTGTTCAGAACATAGTAAGTTATAAATATTGGTGTTCACAACATAGTAAGTTATAAATATTGGTGTTCACAACATAGTAAGTTATAAATATTGGTGTTCACAACATAGTAAGTTATAAATATTGGTGTTCACAACATAGTAATTTATAAATATTGGTGTTCAGAACATAGTAAGTTATAAATATTGGTGTTCACAACATAGTAATTTATAAATATTGGTGTTCACAACATAGTAAGTTATAAATATTGGTGTTCACAACATAGTAATTTATAAATATTGGTGTTCACAACATAGTAATTTATAAATATTGGTGTTCACAACATAGTAATTTATAAATATTGGTGTTCACAACATAGTAAGTTATAAATATTGGTGTTCACAACATAGTAAGTTATAAATATTGGTGTTCACAACATAGTAAGTTATAAATATTGGTGTTCACAACATAGTAATTTATAAATATTGGTGTTCAGAACATAGTAAGTTATAAATATTGGTGTTCACAACATAGTAATTTATAAATATTGGTGTTCACAACATAGTAATTTATAAATATTGGTGTTCACAACATAGTAATTTATAAATATTGGTGTTCACAACATAGTAATTTATAAATATTGGTGTTCACAACATAGTAAGTTATAAATATTGGTGTTCACAACATAGTAATTTATAAATATTGGTGTTCACAACATAGTAAGTTATAAATATTGGTGTTCACAACATAGTAAGTTATAAATATTGGTGTTCACAACATAGTAAGTTATAAATATTGGTGTTCACAACATAGTAAGTTATAAATATTGGTGTTCACAACATAGTAAGTTATAAATATTGGTGTTCACAACATAGTAATTTATAAATATTGGTGTTCAGAACATAGTAAGTTATAAATATTGGTGTTCACAACATAGTAATTTATAAATATTGGTGTTCACAACATAGTAAGTTATAAATATTGGTGTTCACAACATAGTAATTTATAAATATTGGTGTTCACAACATAGTAATTTATAAATATTGGTGTTCACAACATAGTAATTTATAAATAATGGTGTTCACAACATAGTAAGTTATAAATATTGGTGTACACAACATAGTAATGTGTATGGTTATCAGAACATAGTAATTGTATGGTGTTCAGAACATAGTAATTTGTATGGTGTACAGAACATAGTAATATGTATGGTTATCAGAACATAGTAATTGTATGGTTTTCACAACATAGTAATTTGTATGGTGTTCAGAACATAGTAATTTGTATGGTGTTCAGAACATAGTAATTTGTATGGTGTTCAGAACATAGTAATGTGTATGGTTATCAGAACATAGTAATTTGTATGGTGTTCAGAACATAGTAATGTGTATGGTTATCAGAACATAGTAATATGTATGGTGTTCAGAACATTGTAATTTGTATGGTGTTCAGAACATTGTAATTTGTATGGTGTTCAGAACATTGTAATTTGTATGGTGTTCAGAACATTGTAATTTGTATGGTGTTCAGAACATAGTAGTTTGTATGGTGTTCAGAACATAGTAATTTGTATGGTGTTCAGAACATAGTAATTTGTATGGTGTTCAGAACATAGTAATTTGTATGGTGTTCAGAACATAGTAATTTGTATGGTGTTCAGAACATTGTAATTTGTATGGTGTTCAGAACATAGTAGTTTGTATGGTGTTCAGAACATAGTAGTTTGTATGGTGTTCAGAACATAGTAATTTGTATGGTGTTCAGAACATAGTAATTTGTATGGTGTTCAGAACATAGTAATTTGTATGGTGTTCAGAACATAGTAATTTGTATGGTGTTCAGAACATAGTAATTTGTATGGTGTTCAGAACATAGTAATTTGTACGGTGTTCAGAACATAGTAATTTGTATGGTGTTCAGAACATAGTAATTTGTATGGTGTTCAGAACATAGTAATTTGTATGGTGTTCAGAACATTGTAATTTGTATGGTGTTCAGAACATAGTAGTTTGTATGGTGTTCAGAACATAGTAATTTGTATGGTGTTCAGAACATAGTAATTTGTATGGTGTTCAGAACATAGTAATTTGTATGGTGTTCAGAACATAGTAATTTGTATGGTGTTCAGAACATAGTAATTTGTATGGTGTTCAGAACATAGTAATTTGTACGGTGTTCAGAACATAGTAATTTGTATGGTGTTCAGAACATAGTAATTGGTATGTTGTTCAAAACATAGCAATTTATATGGTGTACAGAACATAGTAATTTGTATGGTGTTCAGAAAATGTATGTCTGAACTGCTGTGTGAAAGTCGAATACTGTTCAAAATACAAGACTCAATGCTTATACTCTGTTTGTGTTTATTTGTCAATTTAAAGACCTAGCATAAATAATTGTGCAATTATTGCCTGGTTCGCGGGAATTTGCATTTTTACTGCATATTGTTAAAATCAGGGAGTAATAAATCCTAGTTACTGCCAGATCTTAAAATCTGACAGTAATCACTTCCTTCCAAAAATACTTAACTACAGCGCTGCAGTGATGTTATTTACAAACATAACAAACTTACATTTAATAATACAGTACAACCTATCCAGAGCCGCTCTCTCTTGAGCAACAACCTCCATTCAACAACAGCATCATATTTCCACACAGCACGATTTAACTATTGATTTAATCGCTCTAGAGCAACAACCTCTCAACAACAGCATACGTTTGCTACTCCCAAAGGGTGTTTCTATATGGAGAGACTGCACAGTAATGATATTATAGCATTTGCAACGGGAAGTAAAATGTCAATATTTTCACAGAGTATTGACATAAATCACATTGTCAACATTCTTATATTTACCTAATTGTCTACGAAATAGAATAAATTAATAGAAGCAATGATTCTGTATATTTATTTATATGGTAGCCATCGACAAACTTGTTTTTCTTTCATCCACTCTTCTATCAGAATATTCAACATATGACAAAATTCTGGTTTGTACAATGACAATTTATACACATTTTCCTAACTGGAATTTCTCATGAGTAGTTTTTCTAATCAAATAGAAGAGATTTACATAATTTAATCTCAATGTGCATCCACAAAAATATGTAAAGGTTTAACAAAGCAGTTTTTTTATATAATTTAAGAAAGTTCGGTAAACTTTAACTACTGTGGAATCATTAATTTTCGTTTCGGATTTAATTTCGTGGATTTCGTGGGTCGGCTCATCCACGAAATCAAATTCCCATGAATTTAAATACAGAGATAAGCATATTTTTTAAAAAAAAAAAATGAAAATCCACGAATGAATGTCCTCATGAAATAGCCACTATAGTAATACCACGAAAATTCAGCCCAACGAAAATAAATGAAAATATAGTAAGTATTTAAACTTACACCAATCTAAGGCTTTGTTGCATGAAAACACGACGGTTCAACATTATGTGTCTTTATCGTTCCCTCGATTATCTTATTTCGTATTTAAATGCGACCAAATAGCATTTATTGTCTTCCGATATTTTCTGAAAACATTTTATGTTGAATAACGGCTATAGTTAGTTTCGCGTATGTCTCACTTGTAGGTCCGTTAAATAATGTCCAAGGAGAATCGATTGCATGCCAATGACACACACACGATACAGGTTGAGTCGTTAGATCTTGCAGGATTGTTTTGTTCAAAGTGTTCAAATATTAATGCTTTAACTGATACACTTGGCTTATCTGTTATCGTACAGAAGTCTCCGGATTAGAACATTATCTGAATTGTAGACAAATAACTTCTTGTTCTACGAGTGCTTATAGTGAAGTTATAGGAGATGGATAGATTACAATATTTTACTCATATTTCACTAAATTCATAATAAAGAAATAGCAAATATAAATAATTCACTATTAACATGTTTCTTAACATCTATGTTCATAGCCGGATTTTACTTTACTCAGAAAATGAAAGCTTCATAAATTGTATCACGCACTGTTTGCTTTATTATGCACAAGCCTCATATATATTTATAATAATCAACCGAAGTTGAAATGAACCAATTTTAGTACACATCGCATGCACAAGTATAGGAATTTACTAGAAGCGGAAATGGAGAGAATGAAGGCGTTATGTGTTTTTATTTTTCATTGTTTTTATTCTTCGGTTAAAGAAGTTTATTATCCCCGAATATCTTTAAAAAAGCTATTGTCTGGTAATTAATGGCTTTATCTTGTTTTCATTATGCAAGATCAAGAAGATTTAAGTCTGGTAATTATTTATGAGAATTCTCTAAAAGAAAAAAAGGCAACCATCCAGTAGACCTCGAGGTATACCGTGAAGATACAATACCGATCTTATATAAATAAAACATTGTCTTGTTAACAGAAAAGATGAAAAACCCCATCACCATATACAGCGAAACAACAACACATGATGACCTCCTTAATGACACGGACAATAGACGGTCATTATTAACGTGCTATACTAGGGATATAACTAAAACCGCTGATGCCGCATGAATACCTTGCAGCAGCCTTGCATTTTGTCAAAAGGCCATCACAAGACTGATGCGAAACGTAAGACAATCACACGAATTAGCAAGGTCATCGCGCGGTTGTCCTTCGCTATGAAAGGCTGATCTGCTCAGATGTTCTGTTGATGGCAGCAAATAGTGTCTATTGTATAAAGGTTCATATAGGTTCCCTTTATATCTTTGCTTCATGTGCGACAAGAGAACCATTGGACTACCCCAACATTCTGCTTATCGTCGGACAGAAGAAAGGCTGGGGCTCATTCTGGTCCGCACCTAGTTGCTCCGAAGACGATGCTGAAGGCACTGATAAATCTTCATTGCGGCGTCACCAGCGTAGCAAAATGGAGAGGACATTTCCAACCGCACGCCTGGGCCGGGATTGCCAATATTTGAACACTCTTTATTCATTTAAAAGCCCAGAGTGAGAAAGCGTCATCTCTCACTATGAACAAGTATTGTTAAGATCATTTTGAGGGGGTGACTCGGCCAAATGAAACACGATTATGTTATCACCCAGAGCGGCATATAGTAAACACTCATTGAACATGCCAGCATCCAACGCTGATCCATTTCTTCCAGCACTTGACCGTCGGAACTTGTCTTCCGCATCTGTCACACACATGGGCACAATGAAGCAGATCTATTTGCAGTTGAAAACTTCGCTCCCAGACAGAAGCGGTTCGTATGTGGCCACATGCTTACCGTCTATGGCATCACCACACGCATGATGTGATGGAAGTTCCACTGATTGTCAAAGGACTGCGACTCTGCGCCCTTTCACGACATTGGTCGGGGATGGGAGGCAGGGTGAAGTGTGTCCCTCTGTACGTACTTGTTGTAAGTCACTCGAACGGCCTGAGGAACAAAGACGGAGATGGTAATGCGGGCAACGCTAAAGGCAAGTTGCAAGGACATGAAACTCGTCATGGTGGCAAGAGTTTGTACCATTGATGGATTTGACGAGACTCTAGATACCAAATGTTGTTCTTACCTGTTAAACTTGGTGACACGCTGAATGACACAAGAAGCTTCTCGGCAAACATGTTGCGATCCATCCTAATGTAACTAACGTAATCACCATCAAACTCTTTCTCTGTGGTATTAGCCAAACAACCGTCGCCTTTCAACCCATGGCTTGACCCACCTCCCTCGTATTCTTTGACGTTGTAAGAAGAACTTCACGACGCTCTTCTGTGTCAAATATCATTTCTTTGATTAGTGCAACACCCAACCTCTGTTGTTAGATAGTCAAGTTTTTACGGAAAGGTGTAGTTGGAGCTTGGAATTATATCCACAATCGCGACTAATCGTACATTGAGCGCAAAAAACAACGTATTGAATTCGTGCCATGGCCTTACAAAATATTGCAATGTATATATAAATGATAAATTATGTTTTACACGTGACATGGTATTGTAGACAACAGGTTAAACCAATGATATAAATATTCATAAAGTATGATATCTTATTCATATTTTAGTAGTTTGTATGGAGGACAAAATACGATGTATTGTTTACGTTCAACATTAAATTGTGCCGAGCATTTTGAAAAGTTTTGCAAACTTTTCGTAATTGAAGGAAAATGTGCACAAATAAATGACGTCATTCGATCAAAATATTGAAAATGGAGAATGAAACGGTTACATCAAGAAAGCGTTATGTATGTTTATTACGTCATCCGTACGATTTGTTATCAATTTCCTGTGACCTTCACAGATCTAAACTACATAAAACAACAAAAATCTGTATAACTTGATATATAGTATAATTGTAATGAGCACTTGGGCAAGCTTACTCTTGGTACATAAATTCACATATCAACATAATCTCCCTCATTTGTACATACAATAATGTCATATAACACATATCAATATAATCTCCCACATTTGTACATACAATAATGTCATATAACACATATCAATATAATCTCCCACATTTGTACATACAATAATGTCATATAACACATATCAATATAATCTCCCACATTTGTACATACAATAATGTCATATAACACATATCAATATAATCTCCCACATTTGTACATACAATAATGTCATATAACACATATCAATATAATCTCCCACATTTGTACATACAATAATGTCATATAACATCTATCAACGTTATGCATGTAATAATATAGCACAGAAACACATCGCTTTCCCGAACTTTCTAAAATAAAATTTATACTGGTAAGCTCAAATGCCCAAAGCTGAATGACCACAAAAACGTACAATCTCTGCGCACGACAACTCGTGCGTCATGGTTACCCGACATGACAACTCCTGATTGGTGCAATCGCAAGATCTTAACCAATCACAGGAAAGCATTTCCCGTCTAATGCGCTTCGCTTAACCGACGAGAAATAAATTTTCCGAAGTCTTCGGAATAGTGTCGGGAGATACATTCGGATTACATTTAGCGCCGTATTTGTGAATAAAGCGGACTTGTTGTGGTAATCGTCAAGACAAGTTTATATCACATTTATTGTATACGGAAGTTTGCGTGTATTTTAATCGCCCACTGTGTTTATTTATGACGAATCAAAATTCACGGATAGACAGACGGACAGACATGAAGCTTGATAGATACAGGCTTACTGTATACTTCTTGTACTTTTTAGGTTTTAGTTAGACGCTAAATTGCGTGAAATAATTCGATTGAATTGGGACATTGTAAGTCTATTATTTGATTTTATACATCTAAAATAGAATCAATATATATGTGATAAATATCCTCTCTCACATTCAATCCTATCTTAACTACAAATCACCAACAAGATTATTAAAACGTAATTAAAAATATGAAACTTATCGGTTGATTTTATAATAAGATCAGAGGATTCAAGCACAATAAAGTACACCGTTCTCCACTTCCATGGTTACTTCATTAACACGATTATAAGTTACTGCAAATACATTCCGTGCAATATTTAACCCTTTCTATAACCAGACAGTATTGAAGATGATAAACATTTCAAAATAGGCTTTGATGAACATTTAACTTCAAAGCAACTTCGATGTTAGCTTGTAACTGCGTGTATAGCCCAATATATCACGTATACAATGAGTCATTTGTATATTTGTATTCTATAATTTGTAACTGCGTGTATAGCCCAATATATCACGTATACAATGAGTCATTTGTATATTTGTATTCTATAATTTGTAACTGCGTGTATAGCCCAATATATCACGTATACAATGAGTCATTTGTATATTTGTATTCTATAATTTGTAACTGCGTGTATAGCCCAATATATCTCGTATACAATGAGTCATTTGTATATTTGTATTCTATAACTTGTAACTGCGTGTATAGCCCAATATATCACGTATACAATGAGTCATTTGTATATTTGTATTCTATAATTTGTAACTGCGAGTATAGCCCAATATATCTCGTATACAATGAGTCATTTGTATATTTGTATTCTATAATTTGTAACTGCGTGTATAGCCCAATATATCATGTATACAATGAGTCATTTGTATATTTGTATTCTATAATTTGTAACTGCGTGTATAGCCCAATATATCTCGTATACAATGAGTCATTTGTATATTTGTATTCTATAATTTGTAACTGCGTGTATAGCCCAATATATCACGTATACAATGAGTCATTTGTATATTTGTATTCTATAATTTGTAACTGCGTGTATAGCCCAATATATCTCGTATACAATGAGTCATTTGTATATTTGTATTCTATAACTTGTAACTGCGTGTATAGCCCAATATATCACGTATACAATGAGTCATTTGTATATTTGTATTCTATAATTTGTAACTGCGTGTATAGCCCAATATATCATGTATACAATGAGTCATTTGTGTATTTGTATTCTATAACTTGTAACTGCGTGTATAGCCCAATATATCTCGTATACAATGAGTCATTTGTATATTTGTATTCTATAATTTGTAACTGCGTGTATAGCCCAATATATCATGTATACAATGAGTCATTTGTATATTTGTATTCTATAACTTGTAACTGCGTGTATAGCCCAATATATCTCGTATACAATGAGTCATTTGTATATTTGTATTCTATAACTTGTAACTGCGTGTATAGCCCAATATATCTCGTATACAATGAGTCATTTGTATATTTGTATTCTATAATTTGTAACTGCGTGTATAGCCCAATATATCACGTATACAATGAGTCATTTGTATATTTGTATTCTATAATTTGTAACTGCGTGTATAGCCCAATAGATCACGTATACAATGAGTCATTTGTATATTTGTATTCTATAACTTGTAACTGCGTGTATAGCCCAATATATCACGTATACAATGAGTCATTTGTATATTTGTATTCTATAATTTGTAACTGCGTGTATAGCCCAATATATCACGTATACAATGAGTCATTTGTATATTTGTATTCTATAACTTGTAACTGCGTGTATAGCCCAATATATCACGTATACAATGAGTCATTTGTATATTTGTATTCTATAATTTGTAACTGCGTGTATAGCCCAATATATCACGTATACAATGAGTCATTTGTATATTTGTATTCTATAATTTGTAACTGCGTGTATAGCCCAATATATCACGTATACAATGAGTCATTTGTATTCTATAATTTGTAACTGCGTGTATAGCCCAATATATCACGTATACAATGAGTCATTTGTATATTTGTATTCTATAACTTGTAACTGCGTGTATAGCCCAATATATCTCGTATACAATGAGTCATTTGTATATTTGTATTCTATAATTTGTAACTGCGTGTATAGCCCAATATATCTCGTATACAATGAGTCATTTGTATATTTGTATTCTATAATTTGTAACTGCGTGTATAGCCCAATATATCTCGTATACAATGAGTCATTTGTATATTTGTATTCTATAACTTGTAACTGCGTGTATAGCCCAATATATCTCGTATACAATGAGTCATTTGTATATTTGTATTCTATAACTTGTAACTGCGTGTATAGCCCAATATATCTCGTATACAATGAGTCATTTGTATATTTGTATTCTATAACTTGTAACTGCGTGTATAGCCCAATATATCTCGTATACAATGAGTCATTTGTATATTTGTATTCTATAATTTGTAACTGCGTGTATAGCCCAATATATCACGTATACAATGAGTCATTTGTATATTTGTATTCTATAACTTGTAACTGCGTGTATAGCCCAATATATCATGTATACAATGAGTCATTTGTATATTTGTATTCTATAACTTGTAACTGCGTGTATAGCCCAATATATCATGTATACAATGAGTCATTTGTATATTTGTATTCTATAATTTGTAACTGCGTGTATAGCCCAATATATCATGTATACAATGAGTCATTTGTATATTTGTATTCTATAACTTGTAACTGCGTGTATAGCCCAATATATCTCGTATACAATGAGTCATTTGTATATTTGTATTCTATAACTTGTAACTGCGTGTATAGCCCAATATATCTCGTATACAATGAGTCATTTGTATATTTGTATTCTATAACTTGTAACTGCGTGAATAGCCCAATATATCTCGTATACAATGAGTCATTTGTATATTTGTATTCTATAACTTGTAACTGCGTGTATAGCCCAATATATCATGTATACAATGAGTCATTTGTATATTTGTATTCTATAATTTGTAACTGCGTGTATAGCCCAATATATCACGTATACAATGAGTCATTTGTATATTTGTATTCTATAATTTGTAACTGCGTGTATAGCCCAATATATCACGTATACAATGAGTCATTTGTATATTTGTATTCTATAATTTGTAACTGCGTGTATAGCCCAATATATCACGTATACAATGAGTCATTTGTATATTTGTATTCTATAACTTGTAACTGCGTGTATAGCCCAATATATCACGTATACAATGAGTCATTTGTATATTTGTATTCTATAATTTGTAACTGCGTGTATAGCCCAATATATCACGTATACAATGAGTCATTTGTATATTTGTATTCTATAATTTGTAACTGCGTGTATAGCCCAATATATCACGTATACAATGAGTCATTTGTATTCTATAATTTGTAACTGCGTGTATAGCCCAATATATCACGTATACAATGAGTCATTTGTATATTTGTATTCTATAACTTGTAACTGCGTGTATAGCCCAATATATCTCGTATACAATGAGTCATTTGTATATTTGTATTCTATAATTTGTAACTGCGTGTATAGCCCAATATATCTCGTATACAATGAGTCATTTGTATATTTGTATTCTATAATTTGTAACTGCGTGTATAGCCCAATATATCACGTATACAATGAGTCATTTGTATATTTGTATTCTATAACTTGTAACTGCGTGTATAGCCCAATATATCTCGTATACAATGAGTCATTTGTATATTTGTATTCTATAACTTGTAACTGCGTGTATAGCCCAATATATCTCGTATACAATGAGTCATTTGTATATTTGTATTCTATAACTTGTAACTGCGTGTATAGCCCAATATATCATGTATACAATGAGTCATTTGTATATTTGTATTCTATAATTTGTAACTGCGTGTATAGCCCAATATATCTCGTATACATTGAGTCATTTGTATATTTGTATTCTATAACTTGTAACTGCGTGTATAGCCCAATATATCTCGTATACAATGAGTCATTTGTATATTTGTATTCTATAACTTGTAACTGCGTGTATAGCCCAATATATCACGTATACAATGAGTCATTTGTATATTTGTATTCTATAACTTGTAACTGCGTGTATAGCCCAATATATCTCGTATACAATGAGTCATTTGTATATTTGTATTCTATAATTTGTAACTGCGTGTATAGCCCAATATATCACGTATACAATGAGTCATTTGTATATTTGTATTCTATAACTTGTAACTGCGTGTATAGCCCAATATATCATGTATACAATGAGTCATTTGTATATTTGTATTCTATAACTTGTAACTGCGTGTATAGCCCAATATATCTCGTATACAATGAGTCATTTGTATATTTGTATTCTATAATTTGTAACTGCGTGTATAGCCCAATATATCATGTATACAATGAGTCATTTGTATATTTGTATTCTATAACTTGTAACTGCGTGTATAGCCCAATATATCTCGTATACAATGAGTCATTTGTATATTTGTATTCTATAATTTGTAACTGCGTGTATAGCCCAATATATCACGTATACAATGAGTCATTTGTATATTTGTATTCTATAACTTGTAACTGCGTGTATAGCCCAATATATCACGTATACAATGAGTCATTTGTATATTTGTATTCTATAACTTGTAACTGCGTGTATAGCCCAATATATCTCGTATACAATGAGTCATTTGTATATTTGTATTCTATAATTTGTAACTGCGTGTATAGCCCAATATATCACGTATACAATGAGTCATTTGTATATTTGTATTCTATAACTTGTAACTGCGTGTATAGCCCAATATATCTCGTATACAATGAGTCATTTGTATATTTGTATTCTATAATTTGTAACTGCGTGTATAGCCCAATATATCACGTATACAATGAGTCATTTGTATATTTGTATTCTATAACTTGTAACTGCGTGTATAGCCCAATATATCATGTATACAATGAGTCATTTGTATATTTGTATTCTATAATTTGTAACTGCGTGTATAGCCCAATATATCATGTATACAATGAGTCATTTGTATATTTGTATTCTATAACTTGTAACTGCGTGTATAGCCCAATATATCTCGTATACAATGAGTCATTTGTATATTTGTATTCTATAATTTGTAACTGCGTGTATAGCCCAATATATCACGTATACAATGAGTCATTTGTATATTTGTATTCTATAACTTGTAACTGCGTGTATAGCCCAATATATCTCGTATACAATGAGTCATTTGTATATTTGTATTCTATAACTTGTAACTGCGTGTATAGCCCAATATATCTCGTATACAATGAGTCATTTGTATATTTGTATTCTATAATTTGTAACTGCGTGTATAGCCCAATATATCACGTATACAATGAGTCATTTGTATATTTGTATTCTATAACTTGTAACTGCGTGTATAGCCCAATATATCTCGTATACAATGAGTCATTTGTATATTTGTATTCTATAATTTGTAACTGCGTGTATAGCCCAATATATCTCGTATACAATGAGTCATTTGTATATTTGTATTCTATAATTTGTAACTGCGTGTATAGCCCAATATATCTCGTATACAATGAGTCATTTGTATATTTGTAGTCTATAATTTGTAACTGCGTGTATAGCCCAATATATCACGTATACAATGAGTCATTTGTATATTTGTATTCTATAATTTGTAACTGCGTGTATAGCCCAATATATCACGTATACAATGAGTCATTTGTATATTTGTATTCTATAATTTGTAACTGCGTGTATAGCCCAATATATCATGTATACAATGAGTCATTTGTATATTTGTATTCTATAATTTGTAACTGCGTGTATAGCCCAATATATCTCGTATACAATGAGTCATTTGTATATTTGTATTCTATAATTTGTAACTGCGTGTATAGCCCAATATATCACGTATACAATGAGTCATTTGTATATTTGTATTCTATAATTTGTAACTGCGTGTATAGCCCAATATATCATGTATACAATGAGTCATTTGTATATTTGTATTCTATAACTTGTAACTGCGTGTATAGCCCAATATATCTCGTATACAATGAGTCATTTGTATATTTGTATTCTATAATTTGTAACTGCGTGTATAGCCCAATATATCATGTATACAATGAGTCATTTGTATATTTGTATTCTATAACTTGTAACTGCGTGTATAGCCCAATATATCTCGTATACAATGAATCATTTGTATATTTGTATTCTATAATTTGTAACTGCGTGTATAGCCCAATATATCACGTATACAATGAGTCATTTGTATGTTTGTATTCTATAATTTGTAACTGCGTGTATAGCCCAATATATCACGTATACAATGAGTCATTTGTATATTTGTATTCTATAACTTGTAACTGCGTGTATAGCCCAATATATCACGTATACAATGAGTCATTTGTATATTTGTATTCTATAATTTGTAACTGCGTGTATAGCCCAATATATCACGTATACAATGAGTCATTTGTATATTTGTATTCTATAATTCTTAACTGCGTGTATAGCCCAATATATCACGTATACAATGAGTCATTTGTATTCTATAATTTGTAACTGCGTGTATAGCCCTATATATCACGTATACAATGAGTCATTTGTATATTTGTATTCTATAATTTGTAACTGCGTGTATAGCCCAATATATCACGTATACAATGAGTCATTTGTATACTTGTATTCTATAATTTGTAACTGCGTGTATAGCCCAATATATCACGTATACAATGAGTCATTTGTATATTTGTATTCTATAATTTGTAACTGCGTGTATAGCCCAATATATCTCGTATACAATGAGTCATTTGTATATTTGTATTCTATAATTTGTAACTGCGTGTATAACCCAATATATCACGTATACAATGAGTCATTTGTATATTTGTATTCTATAACTTGTAACTGCGTGTATAGTCCAATATATCTCGTATACAATGAGTCATTTGTATATTTGTATTCTATAATTTGTAACTGCGTGTATAGCCCAATATATCTCGTATACAATGAGTCATTTGTATATTTGTATTCTATAATTTGTAACTGCGTGTATAGCCCAATATATCACGTATACAATGAGTCATTTGTATATTTGTATTCTATAACTTGTAACTGCGTGTATAGCCCAATATATCTCGTATACAATGAGTCATTTGTATATTTGTATTCTATAACTTGTAACTGCGTGTATAGCCCAATATATCTCGTATACAATGAGTCATTTGTATATTTGTATTCTATAACTTGTAACTGCGTGTATAGCCCAATATATCTCGTATACAATGAGTCATTTGTATATTTGTATTCTATAATTTGTAACTGCGTGTATAGCCCAATATATCTCGTATACAATGAGTCATTTGTATATTTGTATTCTATAACTTGTAACTGCGTGTATAGCCCAATATATCTCGTATACAATGAGTCATTTGTATATTTGTATTCTATAACTTGTAACTGCGTGTATAGCCCAATATATCTCGTATACAATGAGTCATTTGTATATTTGTATTCTATAATTTGTAACTGCGTGTATAGCCCAATATATCACGTATACAATGAGTCATTTGTATATTTGTATTCTATAATTTGTAACTGCGTGTATAGCCCAATATATCACGTATACAATGAGTCATTTGTATATTTGTATTCTATAACTTGTAACTGCGTGTATAGCCCAATATATCATGTATACAATGAGTCATTTGTATATTTGTATTCTATAACTTGTAACTGCGTGTATATCCCAATATATCACGTATACAATGAGTCATTTGTATATTTGTATTCTATAATTTGTAACTGCGTGTATAGCCCAATAGATCACGTATACAATGAGTCATTTGTATATTTGTATTCTATAATTTGTAACTGCGTGTATAGCCCAATATATCACGTATACAATGAGTCATTTGTATATTTGTATTCTATAATTTGTAACTGCGTGTATAGCCCAATATATCACGTATACAATGAGTCATTTGTATATTTGTATTCTATAACTTGTAACTGCGTGTATAGCCCAATATGTCATGTATACAATGAGTCATTTGTATATTTGTATTCTATAACTTGTAACTGCGTGTATAGCCCAATAGATCACGTATACAATGAGTCATTTGTATATTTGTATTCTATAATTTGTAACTGCGTGTATAGCCCAATATATCACGTATACAATGAGTCATTTGTATATTTGTATTCTATAACTTGTAACTGCGTGTATAGCCCAATATGTCATGTATACAATGAGTCATTTGTATATTTGTATTCTATAACTTGTAACTGCGTGTATAGCCCAATATATCACGTATACAATGAGTCATTTGTATATTTGTATTCTATAATTTGTAACTGCGTGTATAGCCCAATAGATCACGTATACAATGAGTCATTTGTATATTTGTATTCTATAATTTGTAACTGCGTGTATAGCCCAATATATCACGTATACAATGAGTCATTTGTATATTTGTATTCTATAATTTGTAACTGCGTGTATAGCCCAATATATCACGTATACAATGAGTCATTTGTATATTTGTATTCTATAACTTGTAACTGCGTGTATAGCCCAATATGTCATGTATACAATGAGTCATTTGTATATTTGTATTCTATAACTTGTAACTGCGTGTATAGCCCAATAGATCACGTATACAATGAGTCATTTGTATATTTGTATTCTATAACTTGTAACTGCGTGTATAGCCCAATATATCTCGTATACAATGAGTCATTTGTATATTTGTATTCTATAACTTGTAACTGCGTGTATAGCCCAATATATCTCGTATACAATGAGTCATTTGTATATTTGTATTCTATAACTTGTAACTGCGTGTATAGCCCAATATATCTCGTATACAATGAGTCATTTGTATATTTGTATTCTATAATTTGTAACTGCGTGTATAGCCCAATATATCTCGTATACAATGAGTCATTTGTATATTTGTATTCTATAACTTGTAACTGCGTGTATAGCCCAATATATCTCGTATACAATGAGTCATTTGTATATTTGTATTCTATAACTTGTAACTGCGTGTATAGCCCAATATATCTCGTATACAATGAGTCATTTGTATATTTGTATTCTATAATTTGTAACTGCGTGTATAGCCCAATATATCACGTATACAATGAGTCATTTGTATATTTGTATTCTATAATTTGTAACTGCGTGTATAGCCCAATATATCACGTATACAATGAGTCATTTGTATATTTGTATTCTATAACTTGTAACTGCGTGTATAGCCCAATATATCATGTATACAATGAGTCATTTGTATATTTGTATTCTATAACTTGTAACTGCGTGTATAGCCCAATATATCACGTATACAATGAGTCATTTGTATATTTGTATTCTATAATTTGTAACTGCGTGTATAGCCCAATAGATCACGTATACAATGAGTCATTTGTATATTTGTATTCTATAATTTGTAACTGCGTGTATAGCCCAATATATCACGTATACAATGAGTCATTTGTATATTTGTATTCTATAATTTGTAACTGCGTGTATAGCCCAATATATCACGTATACAATGAGTCATTTGTATATTTGTATTCTATAACTTGTAACTGCGTGTATAGCCCAATATGTCATGTATACAATGAGTCATTTGTATATTTGTATTCTATAACTTGTAACTGCGTGTATAGCCCAATAGATCACGTATACAATGAGTCATTTGTATATTTGTATTCTATAATTTGTAACTGCGTGTATAGCCCAATATATCACGTATACAATGAGTCATTTGTATATTTGTATTCTATAATTTGTAACTGCGTGTATAGCCCAATATATCATGTATACAATGAGTCATTTGTATATTTGTATTCTATAATTACATTCGATATTTTAGTTCTTGTGGAGAGTTTAAATATCACATTCTAAACATCTTGCTTTAATGGATAGAACCAGCATAATATGCAGTTAGCTGTATTTATGCAGCACACTATATTATGTGAATAACACATAGTTTTAATTTTATGTCTGACGGGATAATTTATTAGCAGTTACGTTGTCTGAGTAGTATGGTAGCCTTTGGGGTGATGAAGTATTGCCTTGAATTCCGTTCACATGTTCCTTCTAAATCACTTTTCTGTCTGATCATTTGCATAAAACAGAAAACAAATTATGTCTGACATATAATACAGAATGAGAAACCTAAATGTTTGATATATAATACAAAATGAGAGCCCTAAATGTCTGATACATAATACAGAATGAGAACCCTAAATGTCTGACATATAATACAAAATTAGAGCCCTAAATGTCTGATATATAATACAAAATGAGAGCCCTAAATGTCTGACATATAATACAGAATGAGAACCCTAAATGTCTGATATATAATACAAAATGAGAGCCCTAAATGTCTGACATGTAATACAGAATGAGAAACCTAAATGTCTGACATATAATACAGAATGTGAACCCTAAATGTCTGATATATAATACGGAATGAGAAACCTAAATGTATGATATATAATACAAAATGAGAGCCCTAAATGTCTGATATATAATACAGAGTGAGAACCCTAAATATCTGATATATAATACAGAATGAGAACCCTAAATGTCTGACATATAATACAGAATGAGAGCCCTAAATGTCTGATATATAATACAGAATGAGAGCCCTTAATGTCTGATATAATTATAATATATAATGAGAACTCTAAATGTATGACATATAATACAGAATGAGAGCCCTAAATGTCTGATATATAATACAGAATGAGAACCCTAAATGTCTGACATATAATACAGAATGAGAGCCCTAAATGTCTGATATATAATACAGAATGAGAACCCTAAATGTCTGACATATAATACAGAATGAGAGCCCTAAATGTCATATATATAATATATAATGAGAACTCTAAATGTATGACATATAATACAGAATGAGAAACCTAAATGTCTGATATATGATACAGAATGAGAACTCTAAATGTCTGACATATAATACAGAATGAGAAACCTAAATGTCTGATATATAATATATAATGAGAACTCTAAATGCCTGACATATAATACAGAATGAGAGCCCTAAATGTCTGATATATAATATATAATGAGAACTCTAAATGTATGACATATAATACAGAATGAGAGCCCTAAATGTCTGATATTTGATACAGAATGAGAACTCTAAATGTTTGACAGATGAGTTAAACTATAATTTTACCTTTATCGTGGTAATGATTAAATACATTTATTACAAACACGACATAATGCAATTACAAAGTAAGTCATATGGCACATGTAAAATTGTATGTTGTGGTGATTTCAGCAATACTCATATCAACGAAAGTATACAAGTTAGACTTTGATATCAAAATATAATTCATTGGACATTAGTCTGAGAGTGACGCTGCCGTCAAAATAAAATGAGATAATGACACGAGACCACCAGGACAACACATTAACATCCTATCTAAACTGTTTTACAACATCGTGGACAATACTGAGAGAGTCTCCTTACAATGTCAATATATAACAGATTCAGCATCTAATGTTCAGTTTTGATATAAGCCAATACATGAATCTATTTTACTGGATAGTTTAGACTGCAGCTATTTGACATCACTGATAAATCTAACCTCAAGGGCGATACATTTTAGACAATCTAATCATTGGAAGGAAATGGGGCCTGGTCATTTGTATACATTGATAAATACGGTTGTCAATAGCCCTTTGTTATATCTAGTAATGTATTAACACAAAGGAAACGAATGTCACTAGTGCGACCACCATATATATTATATGCAACGATTTATCACTGTCAACCTTCAACCAATAAAGTTGCTGCCAAGATTCGACCAAAATAATGAAAATTGATGTACAAAGAACAAAGTTCAACGTTGAACGCTGTGAAGTCCCTCAGCTGCATAACGTGTCAATCATAAACTTGGTATACATGGAGATTGGTTGACATGTTCATTGTTATATCATCATATCTTGAATGGCTTTAAGAAGTTCTTGAGCATGTTGTGAAGACCACGTGGTGGAAGAAAGTCAACAACGAATATTTTCATTTCATCATCTTAAGTTGTATAAAATCCATGCACGTAAAACACCTGATGCGGTTAAATATGTATTACACAGTCGGTAAAATAACGCATCAGCAAAGGAAAATTATACGGTAAGAAAAAGCAGAAATCGTTTAAGAAAAGTGTCATTCACGGGACATAATTTGACTGTAATAATCAAAGTCTGATTGGATAATGTGGTTTTAAACATTCGACAAGATGGTATATATAGTAAAATCTCAATGGTACGATCATCTTTATGATCATGTAGATTCATCTTAAAATCCACTCTTATCATCATGGTGAAATATTGATGACATATTGAAAACAGAAATATATGGTCGTTTATAATAAATTAGGCATATTATTAGGATGGTATTTTAATGAGTATTTATTATAGAGAGATTAGTAAATGAGGTGTGAGAACAGTGATCCTTATTGGGCTTAAAAGTAAAAGCAGATAATTATACAGTACTAAACAATAGTCATATATTATTATTTAAAGATAACTATCAATTTTTATACAAAATACTTGAGTTTATGTCTTAGTAATCGTATATGAAGTAAGACAAAGAAACTCAAAGCTGACAGTAAATTCGTCTTAAGGCAATATCTTGTTAAAGAAATCAATACTATTGTGGCAATGAACCATTTTGTTTATGTCTTTGATGACGTATGTACTGATCTATATAACGGCACATGTGATTTTATTGTCACATGTTTAAATTCAATGATGAAATAAATCATCTTCTCAGAATCATGATATTTCTAAATGATTGTCTAACCCCTTAGTTACTTTAAGAAGGTGCAGTACAACCTCTCTAAAGTAACACCCTGTGGGAGAAACATTAACATCATGTTGTTATTTAGATTCAATATATTCAATAGATTTATTTGCATAAACTTTACCGGTTTATCGCCATTTACAAAATGATACAAACAAGATGGCGATAACAAAGTACAAGTACAAATGAGAAAAGCATTATAATGCAATACAAATACTTATGAATAACAATATCAATTATGCTCATAGTAATATTATATTTGCTAAATAAAAGAATTTCGATAGTCTATTTAATAGATTAATGTTTAATGCGTTTAACATTTTTTTAATTTAAACATATTTGGCCAATGATTGTAATACTTAGGTAAATAGTATTTTCTTAAATTTGGAGGTTGTTGTTCTATACTCGTAGAGGATAAATTAATAGTTGAATTGTGCAGTGGGAAAAATATGCTGTTGTAGAAGGGAGGTTGTTGTTCAATAGACGAGTCGTTCTGTAGAGGTTGTACTGTAATACTAGGGTTTCGTGACCCCGACTTTCGTTAGTGGGTAGTTAGGGTGACATTTTTTTTTGTATTTGTTTTTGTACTGAAACCAAAAGCTGAAAAATAAGGAAAGAAAACAAATGATCCGTAACGGCTAACCATTGTTTGTAAGAATGACCTCATTTATATGTTTGTATATTTTATACATTATGCTATCCATAGTAAGCTAAAATAATGTATAAAAAGTTTAGTCATTGGTCAAGTTCAATTATGTGTTCACAAGGAAAGCATTCTTGATTACAAATGCCAGTAATGGAACATTATTGTGTAAAATTTAAATAACACGTTTGTTTTATCGAGCGATTACAGTCTGCATCACTATAGTTCACGATGATTCACATAAACACATTAAGAGGATGATTTTATTATGAATGTTTATGTTTATTTCATAAATAATAAATGTTTACAAGAAATGTTGACATGTCGTAGAAATATTGCAATAATATTTAACGTGCACCCCTTGTGTTCCCCGTTTTACATGAATGTGTATATCCTACGTTAGGTCAAACACGACTATAAATGATATGATACGGTATATCAGTTTAAGTCATGATTATAATCTTCCCCTATCTCATAAAACTCTAAATGATTTCATTTTAAGACCTCTATTATACAGTATGAATCAATCTAAATGACTGACGTTCTTATATGATGAATAGTGGATAATTTTCTTGGTAAATTTAGCGATTTATTAGATTTTGCAGAAGCTATTTATGAACATTATTGACATGATATTGAAAACAAAAATCATGACCAGTACTTAATTATGTTATAAATGACCGCTGAGGAACACGATGTGATCATGCATATATGTTTCATACAAATATCAAGAACAGAGCGTTTAAAGAAGCGAGAATCGTCTAAAGAATTATTATGAATGTCAAAGACATATGAATATTAAAGTAATGCGGATGTCAAAGTAATATGAACGACATAGTGATGTGAATGTCAAAGTAATATGAATGTCAAGTAATATGAATGTCAAAGTAATATGAATGTCAAAGTAATATGAATGTCAAGTAATATGAATGTCAAGTAATATGAATGTCAAAGTAATATGAACGACATAGTGATGTGAATGTCAAAGTAATATGAATGTCAAAGTAATATGAACGACATAGTGATGTGAATGTCAAAGTAATATGAATGTCAAGTAATATGAATGTCAAAGTAATATGAATGTCAAAGTAATATGAATGTCAAAGTAATTTGATTGTCAAAGAAATATGAATATTAAAGTAATGCGGATGTCAAAGTAATATGAACGACATAGTGATGTGAATGTCAAAGTAATATGAATGTCAAGTAATATGAATGTCAAAGTAATATGCATGTCAAAGTAATATGAACGACATAGTGATATGAATGTCAAAGTAATATGAATGTCAAATAATATGAATGTCAAAGTAATATGAATGTCAAAGTAATATGAACGACATGGTGATGTGAATGTCAAAGTAATATAAATGTCAAGTAATATGAACGACATGGTGATGTGAATGTCAAAGTAATATGAATGTCAAGTAATATGAATGTCAAAGTAATATGAATGTCAAAGTAATATGAATGTCAAAGTAATATGAACGACATGGTGATGTGAATGTCAAGTAATATGAATGTCAAGTAATATGAACGACATGGTGATGTGAATGTCAAAGTAATATGAATGTCAAAGTAATATGAACGGCATGGTGATGTGAATGTCAAAGTAATATGAATGTCAAAGTAATATGAATGTCAAAGTAATATGAACGTCAAAGTAATATGAACGACATGGTGATGTGAATGTCAAAGTAATATGAATGTCAAAGTAATATGGATGTCGGAATCAGTCTATGTTGGTTCCAGTAACGTTGGAATTGACCAACGTTAAAATGAAGAAAATTGTTTACTACATATGAATATCATGATTCGTATATTGTCAAATTAAACAAACACAAAAATAGAAACTTGGATGGCTT
Organism: Lutraria lutraria; assembly: GCA_964023205.1. Lineage (NCBI taxonomy): Eukaryota > Metazoa > Mollusca > Bivalvia > Venerida > Mactridae > Lutraria > Lutraria lutraria. The sequence continues at coordinate 22,047,609 of OZ026850.1, read as the reverse complement.
GAAATATTTGGCCATCACTGAGCCAAACTACGTCTTTAAACGTTATTTATGAATATCTGGAAGATAATTGTATGTATTGTGATTGAATATGTCGTAATAATTGGTAAATTAAGCAGGATTTACGAGGTATGGCTAATTGTGCAATTAACGAGACTTTGATATTTCATCTTCAGAAAATGAAGATAACTTTCAATACTAAGAGGTGATATTAACAGCGCAAGTAAGACCTACTCAGTGGATATGAATCTCTTGAGGGTTATAGAAAAGCTGTAATTCGGTTGTTACTTTATTTTGTCCACTTTCTCTATGATTTTTTCTTACATAATTGTTGTGTTATATTAGATAAATCATATAAACACAGTTAGATCAGTACTATGTTTTCGATAATCATCGAGTTATGTGACATATATTTATTTATGAGTACGTATGTCAGTACAATATGTGAAAACTAATACTTGCTAATGATTCTTTATATCTACATTTTGTCAGATTTGAGTAATACTGGCCATGAGGAAACCTGATGGAGGCTGTAAAATCTGCACAATGTTATATAACTAAGTATAATTTATTATCTTCAGACAACGTATAGATTTCATATAATGTAGAATCAAGTAATGAAACGTGGTTTCTTATTAATCCTGTATTTTAAGGCTTCTAAGATGTATACGAACCATATATCAATGTAGAAAATGTTCATGAAGTCTCACATTTATCTTACTGCAAGGTGTAGACACTATTCAGCTTTTTCCTTTGTCAACCGGAAATTTTCATTGAATGGTCAACATTTGACAATATTTCTATTTTATGCCAGCTTTGTTGAGCATGTGTGGACATTGAGTTTACAATATACCTCAATGGTTCACCCATTAACTCCTTTAGTTGTTGTTTGGTTTTGACAAATATCGTCGTTTAGTTTCACTCACGCGTAAAGTTATTTCGGGGCTTTACCTCGCTTCTATGTCTAATAGTTTTGTTCTATTCTATTCTAATAACCTTCGCTCTTCATAACAACTGTTCACCCAGTTTAACATAGTTTACTAATGGCATTAATAATTGCACAAAATCTATTACCACTAGGATTCTCCAAAACAATTTAAATACTTCAGATATTAATCCTCGGGTGATTCATGTTCTTGTGATACACTTAATCAGTGCCATCTCACATGGAAATCACAACCAACAAAGTGTAATTTATCATTTCTAATACAACGATAGAAGTCGCATTCTCGCCTTGTTTAGCACCTTATCAGCTAGTGTTTTAAATTGAAAATGTCTATGGGATTATTGAAAGCGTTTAAAGTTCTATCAATAATCAGCATGGATAGGCTTCCGTTTACTTTTCGTCGCTTGAATCTAAAATCTACCATTTTGAAGATTTTGAACATTGTTCGATTCATCTCAGATCTCTTCGTGCCCCTGTTTTAGCAATTGGAGCAATACGATTTTGCACTATTTCTTTGTTTTTTTTCGATTGACTTTGAAGGTTTGGTGGCCGTTTTCTCAAAATGGTAAAAACGGAGTTAGCTCATTATTATTCTCAGGCGACACTTTGTCTAGTGTTTTAATAAAGTATCTTCACTGGGTTTTACGGCTATGAGTCATTTCAACGATCCTGTAATCGTAAAGAGAATTCGTCGCTTGCGCAAGAATAGTTCTTCACTCTGAGATCGAAAGCATTAATTTGATTTTTCACACAAAAATGAAGGTTTTCTCGATGGTATTGGGGTTATCACCTTTTTAATTTGGAACTTTGATTATTTGATAAGACTTAGTTACGATCGGACCCAGAACCCTTTTGACAGTCCCAGTTGTCGAAAAGGCATACATTAAGTAGATTACTTATTGTTTACACAATTCTGTCATTACTTTAATAAATAAAGCTATATACGTAAATACAATAAAAGCATTGTAATATGTGCAAATATTTTAATGGACATGTTTAGTGTATACTTCACTTTATAAACGATACTATTAAAGTAGTAAGCGTTACTAGTGTTTCATAATTTTCAAAACTTCCATGAAAAAGCTACAATCGTCTGCCTGAATGTGTTACATTTTTGGATTTAATTTATGAACCTTTAGATGAAACAAAATCAATACAAAATAACACAAATCAATTCAATACAACAGAAAAAACAAAATTCAACACAAAACAACATAATGCAACACAAAACAACAAACATCAACATAATGCAACACATATCAACACAATACAACACAAATCAACATACTTCAACAGATAACAACATTAATCAACACAAACAACATTAATCAGTTTAAAAAAAGTTTAGCAAGTTTTTCATCTCCATTTTCCGTGCGATTTCAACGAAATTCACGTCGACAGTGAGTTAAACGTTAATCACGTACAATCCATGCAGAGCTAAATTTGTAGACTAACCTGAGTCACATTAAATAATTTATTTCTAAGCGTATGCTGAAACAAAATAAACCGCAAAATAAATCCAAAAATAACGATGGGTAATCGTCCTGGAATGACGTTGGATCAACGTCAAAGTGCTTTTGGAATGCTAATGGCTGGCATGTCTGCTAGAGACGTCGTTCGGCATTTCGATTTTTGAGCCAACCATCAGTTGCCAAATTCCGGCAAACAAGCAACGTGACTGATCGACCCCGTACTTGACGGCCCCAGAAAAACAACACCACGGGAGGACCGTTACCTAGTGACGTCATAACGACGTAACCGCTTCATGTCGAGTAGCTGGACTAAGACGACGTCGCCCTTACGTCGGTATCCCTATGACACTTAGACATCATCAGGTTCTATTTAGTGATGAGTCACGATTTAACCTGTCATTTGCTGATGGTTAGATTCGTGTTTGGAGGAGATGGGGTAAGATAGAGCTTGTGACAGTTTACGGGAATCTGACAGCACAGCGATATTGTGACGAGATTATCATACCAGTAGTTGTACCGTTTCTGCAACAACGTAACGTCACTACTTTCCAACAAGATAACGCCCGTACACACTCTGCTAGGCATACACACAATGTATTACGCCAATATAATGTTAATGTGCTTCAGTGGCCTGCCAAATCACCGGATCTCTCGCCTATTGAGCACTTATGGGATCATCTGGAACGTAAGGTTAGATAACGTGAAAACGTCAATATCCTTCGTGACCTTGAGCGTGTTTTGCAAGAGGAATGGGCCAGAATCGCTCTATATATCATAAGGAAGCTTATTAATTTTGTAGCATGAGAAGACGTTGTTTTGACCATACACGATACTGACATACATGTGTTGTGAATTGTGTGTCTGACCCTTACCCTTTTCAACGTCCGTTTTTTTCTAACGCAGCATCATCGTGAGAAACTGTTTATATAATTCTGCAGAGATAGCATTATTGCATCGGTAGAAAAGGTTTATTTAGGATTTGGGTAACTTTTCTTCGATTGCAAAACAGTTATTTCCAAACTTGCTAAACTTCTTTTATAAGTATAGCTTTTATATTCTTTCTAGAAGAGTACTTCTAATTCCACTTGAAGTACGAGTCTTGGAGTATTTTTTAGATGTATTCTCCTATATTCACGGGAAGTATTTTTTTATTCTTACTCAGAATTGCTAGAATTTATTTATATTTCATGTTGGTTCATTAATAACTTTAACACAAAAAACACTATTGACATTGGCGTATATCAAGCCTTACAAATAAGCACATTAATTCCCATACATGATCGCGTTGTCCAATAGATATATAACCCAAGAGATGAGATTTCTCTGTGGTGTTAAATCTATTTTATTGTTAATGTCCATGATGTGGTGTCCTCATATAGAGTCTATCTCTTGTGGGTTTGTTTTGTAACACATACAGTGGATTTATCACTAATCATAAAGACTAATTTGAATAGCCAGAATCATATAATTCACGTTTTAACATCATCGGAGTAAAATTTGAAAAGTAAAGTAAAGAGTTTGACTAAATGACGTTCATATGTGTCAGTATAGGGAATATTGTTTTTTGTAAACGTTGATTTTAATCAGTGTATTGTTAGTTAAATGTATTGTAAATACGGTAAAGTGAACATCTAATTTCATGGAAATACGGTTTTACTGTTAAATTCATGACTAAAAAAACGTCATCTTTTGTTTAGTTGCCAGAGTCTATGTTTCGGTTAGTGTACAAACTGGACTAATTCAAATCCAGGCAATTCTTCTCCAGTCGCTTATAACATTAACTATAGAATAATACTGGTTAATTTGGTGATAAATGACAGGTCTTATATAGATTTATAAAATAAATGTATTTTCTCCATTGTCACAAGATTAAAATAAATTATACAGAACGGAACGTTTTGAAGGTTTAATTTTATTATTCTGAGATTAAATTTTCCGCTAAATGCTCATTGTTTATATGTTATATTGACCATTTAAACCCACTCTATAAATCAACCCATACAATATACCATTCAGACAAATAATTTAATTCATCACATTGTATGTTCTGGTAGAACTCATCATTTTAATACTGTTACGTCACACTATGTTGGGAAATTCAACTTATTGCATCAGCTAAACTAGCCTCATTACAGTCTGACAATCTACATTTCTGCTTTGTCAAGATAGACGTATCGAATTGAATTTATATCGAACGAGAATTCAAAGAAAAAGCTAATGAGTAACTGATTGTTGATGTATTTCCATCTTGTTAGTACAGTACAACCTCTCCAGAGCGGCCCTCTCTAGAGCAAGAATCTCCTTTCAACAACAACATAATTTTGCTATTACCAAAGCGTTGCTTTGAAGATGTAGGACTGTACAGTAAAACCTTGTTATATAGATGAGTCATTGGATCAGAGAAGGTGCTCGAGTATTATACATATTAAGTGTCATTGTCTTATTGAGCAGTTTTATAGTAAAACACGGCAATAGTGATCTCGTGTTTAGATTTATATCTTCAGGCCGAGCTCTTTCTTTTTTCAATGTAACCGTTCATTCTTACGGATAAAAGGAAGTTTGATATGATGAAGTATATAGTCGAGTCCCAATAAATTTGTAAAAAGTGTTTAACTGTACAAGTATCATACACAGATAAAACCAATTTACTAAGAATTCATGTACAGTGTAATGACATTGTTCAATCTATGCCTGTGATTTTACATTTAACCCCGAGTGTAAAGCTAAATTGTGTTCTGTCAATATGCAGATTTAATTTTCATGTTTTCTATAACCTTTAATTCAACATCAAACTCTCAAATTGGCAGAAAACTCTCAGGAGGGAATAATTTGAAGTTTTAATTGTATTCGGATGGGTACAAATGAAATGATTGAATATTGTAAAAAAAGATCTAATATTACTCTTGCCCAAGTTCAGCCTTGTAGTAAAGATTCAATATAAAATGTTAACGAAATTATTCTTTAATTCATAAAGTGTTATTTAATTTGTTGGACACCTTACTACAACTTATTTATATAAACAATTCGGGAAATACAATTTGTTGGTTGGTTTCGGTTTTCTTCAGTATCACGGCGATTCTATTTTGTAGTACGGTTATTTATGTTGTAGTACGGTAGTTTTATGTTGTGACACGGTGCTTTTATGTTGCACAACGGTGATCTATGTTGTAATACGGTGATTTTATGTTGTAATACGGTGCTTTTATGTTGCAAAACGGTGATCTATGTTGTAATACGGTGGTTTTATGTTCTAACACGGTGCTTTTATGTTGCAAAACGATGATCTATGTTGTGATACGGTGATTTTATGTTGTAATACGGTGATTTTATGTTGCAAAACGGTAATCTATGTTGTAATACGGTGATTTTATGTTCTAACACGGTGCTTTTATGTTGCAAAAACGGTGATCTATGCTGTAATACGGTGATTTTATGTTGTAATACGGTGATTTTATGTTGCAAAACGGTGATCTATGTTGTAATACGGTGATTTTATGCTGTAGTATGGTGGCTTTATGTTGTTTTATGTTAGTTTTATGTTGTAGTACGGTGTTTTAATGCTGTAGTATGGTGGCTTTATGTTGTTTTGTGTTAGTTTTATGTAGTAGTACGGTGATTTAATGCTGTAGTATGGTGGTTTTGTGTTGTTTTACGGTGATTTTATGTTGTTTAACGGTGGTTAAATGTTGTAATAAGGTGGTTTAATGCTGTAGTATGGTGATTTATGCTGTATTACGGTGGCCTTATGTTGTTTTGCAGTGTTTTATATTGTAATAAGGTGGTTCTATTTTGTAGTATGGTTGTTTTATATTGTAATACGGTGGTTCTATTTTGTATTATGGTTGTTTTATATTGTAATACGGTGGTTCTACTTTGTAGTATGGTTGTTTTATATTGTAATACGGTGGTTCTATTTTGTAGTATGGTTGTTTTATATTGTAATACGATGGTTCTATTCTGTAGTATGTTTGTTTTATATTGTATTACGGTGGTTCTATTCTGTAGTATGGTTGTTTTATATTGTAATACGGTGGTTCTATTCTGTAGTATGGTTGTTTTATATTGTAATACGGTGGTTCTATTCAGTAGTATGGTTGTTTTATATTGTAATACGGTGGTTCTATTCTGTAGTATGGTTGTTTTATATTGTAATACGGTGGTTTAATGCTGTAGTATGGTGATTTATGCTGTATTACGGTGGTCTTATGTTGTTTTGCAGTGTTTTATATTGTAATACGGTGGTTCTATTTTGTAGTATGGTTGTTTTATATTGTAATACGGTGGTTCTATTTTGTAGTATGGTTGTTTTATATTGTAATACGGTGGTTCTATTTTGTAGTATGGTTGTTTTATATTGTAATACGGTGGTTCTATTTTGTAGTATGGTTGTTTTATATTGTAATACGGTGGTTCTATTTTGTAGTATGGTTGTTTTATATTGTAATACGGTGGTTCTATTTTGTAGTATGGAGGTTTTATATTGTAATACGGTGGTTCTATTTTGTAGTGTGGTTGCTTTATGTTGTAATACGGTGGTTCTATTTTGTAATACGGAGGTTTTATGTTGTTTTACAATGGTTTTAAGGCGTTTTTGTGGTTTTATGTTGTAATACGGCAGTTCTGTTTTGTAGTACGGAGGTTTTATATTGTAATACGGTGGTTCTATTTTGTAGTGTGGTTGCTTTATGTTGTAATACGGTGGTGCTATTTTGTAATACGGAGGTTTTATGTTGTTTTACAATGGTTTTAAGGCGTTTTTGTGGTTTTATGTTGTAATACGGCAGTTCTGTTTTGTAGTACGGAGGTTTTATGTTGTAATACGGAGGTTTTCTGTTGTAATATGGAGGTTTTATGTTGTAATACGGAGGTTTTATGTTGTAATACGGAGGTTTTGTGTTGTTTTACGGTGATTTTAAGTAGTTTTACGGTGGTTTTATGTTGTTTAACGGTGGATGTATGTTGTATTATGTTGGTTTTATGTTGTTTTACGTTGGTTTTATGTTGTGATACGGTGATTTTATGTTTTATTTTCCGGTTTCGTTGGGTCTGTATACTCCATTAGACATGTAACTCTATCGACACTTAACTTGTTGCAGACACATTCATCGTAAATTTATTTTGCAGGTTTTACATTTATTGTTCAGCAGATACCATACAAATGACATATGCTATAATGTCTAAGAGGATTGACTCCCATTTCACTAAATGGCTTGAAAACTTGTCCTAACGTGAATACACTAGCTTTTAGATAAAAGTATCATTTTGTTATAATATATCAAGCTAGGAAATACTATCCTCCTATCAAAGAAAGCTCGAGTTCATTCTGTAATTTATCTTAAGAAGACATTATCTATAAATGTTGTCTAACTTAGCATTTATGCATCAGCTTCATGGATATTTGATTTGGTAATTTCAATGTCGGTTTCTGTCATCGCCGGCGTCCCCCATTCTGTCGTAAGAGTAAGATATCAAATATATTCATCTTATAGTTTCCAATTCTACAGAAATCTTATGATATCAGATATAAGGATGTTTAGTTTGCATGAAAAGGTTTTGAATTATTACATCATTACGTACGATGGAAATAGATGATAAAGACAATAGTTTTGTTTTGTGTTATAAATTTTATTTATTTATCATATTGCAGTTTTAAGGTCGATCACGCATATAGGTAAAATGCACTAGTCAGTTAATTATTATGTACATCGCCTAGCTTTATAATGATTAGAAACGATGGTGCAGCTAGAGTTTAAGTCTTTCTTGCTGGAATTTTGTTCTTTGTGGTATCTAACATAGATAAAACCAGACAGTTAAGTTTTGTTTTCCAGAATAAAAGTATGAATCATCTAATTATTTGTTCAGTTTTGTATTCATGTAATTGTTTACCAGACTTTGTTATTTATACATTTTGTGAATTGAGTACTTTTTGTTGTTATACGTTATAATGTCAACTTTATTGTGCAATTATAGGAGAAATAATTGTACGTACATTATTGGTAATTAAGGAATTGATACAAAATGGTCGTGTTTCTACTTAAGAGCTGACAATATGACTTGATTGTGTGAATGTAATACAGAACAAAACAATTTGACAGTATCGTTATACAAGGTAATTTTATATCACTATACAAGGTAATTTTATATCATTAAACAGGGTGACTTTATATCATTATACAAGGGAATTTTATATCATTATACAAGGGAATTTTATATCATTATACAAGGTAATTTTATATCATTAAACAAGGGAATTTTATATCATTATACAAGATGATTTTATATCATTATACAAGGGGATTTTATATCATTATACAAGGGGATTTTATATCATTATACAAGGGGATTTTATATCATTATACAAGGTAATTTTATATCATTATACAAGATGATTTTATATCATTATACAAGGTAATTTTATATCATTATGCAAGGGGATTTTATATCATTATACAAGGTAATTTTATATCATTATACAAGGGGATTTTATATCATTATACAAGGGGATTTTATATCATTATACAAGATGATTTTATATCATTATACAAGGTAATTTTATATCATTATGCAAGGGGATTTTATATCATTATACAAGGTAATTTTATATCATTTTACAAGGGGATTTTATATAATTATACAAGGGAATTTTATATCATTATACAAGGTAATTTTATATCATTTTACAAGGGGATTTTATATAATTATACAAGGTAATTTTATATCATTATACAAGGTAATTTTATATCATTATACAAGGGGATTTTATATAATTATACAAGGTAATTTAATATCATTATACAAGGGGATTTTATATAATTATACAAGGGGATTTTATATCATTTTACAAGGGGATTTTATATAATTTTACAAGATGATTTTATATCATTATACAAGATGATTTTATATCATTTTACAAGGGGATTTTATATAATTTTACAAGGGAATTTTATATCATTATACAAGATGATTTTATATCATTTTACAAGGGGATTTTATATAATTTTACAAGGGAATTTTATATCATTATACAAGGGGATTTTATATAATTTTACAAGGGAATTTTATATCATTTTACTAGGGGATTTTATATAATTATACAAGGGAATTTTATATCATTTTACAAGGGGATTTTATATCATTTTACTAGGGGATTTTATATAATTATACAAGGGAATTTTATATCATTTTACAAGGGAATTTTATATCATTTTACTAGGGGATTTTATATAATTATACAAGGGAATTTTATATCATTTTACAAGGGGATTTTATATAATTATACAAGGGAATTTTATATCATTATACGAGGGAATTTTATATCATTTTACTAGGGGATTTTATATCATTATACAAGGGGATTTTATATAATTATACAAGGGAATTTTATATCATTTTACTAGGGGATTTTATATCATTATACAAGGGAATTTTATATCATTATACAAGGGGATTTTATATCATTATACAAGGGGATTTTATATCATTATACAAGGGAATTTTATATCATTTTACTAGGGGATTTTATATAATTATACAAGGGAATTTTATATCATTTTACTAGGGGATTTTATATCATTATACAAGGGAATTTTATATCATTATACAAGGGAATTTTATATCATTATACAAGGGGATTTTATATCATTATACAAGGGGATTTTATATCATTATACAAGGGAATTTTATATCATTTTACTAGGGGATTTTATATAATTATACAAGGGAATTTTATATCATTTTACAAGGGGATTTTATATCATTATACAAGGTAATTTTATATCATTTTACAAGGGAATTTTATATCATTTTACAAGGGGATTTTATATCATTATACAAGGTAATTTTATATAATTATACAAGGGGATTTTATATCATTATACAAGGGAATTTTATATCATTTTACAAGGGGATTTTATATAATTATACAAGGGAATTTTATATCATTATACAAGGTAATTTTATATCATTTTACAAGGGGATTTTATATAATTATACAAGGGGATTTTATATCATTATACAAGGGGATTTTATATCATTTTACAAGGGGATTTTATATAATTATACAAGGGAATTTTATATCATTATACAAGGGGATTTTATATAATTATACAAGGGAATTTTATATCATTTTACAAGGGGATTTTATATCATTATACAAGGGGATTTTATATAATTATACAAGGGAATTTTATATCATTATACAAGGTAATTTTATATCATTTTACAAGGGGATTTTATATAATTATACAAGGGGATTTTATATCATTATACAAGGTAATTTTATATCATTTTACAAGGGGATTTTATATAATTATACAAGGGAATTTTATATCATTATACAAGGGAATTTTATATCATTATACAAGATGATTTTATATCATTTTACAAGGGGATTTTATATAATTTTACAAGGGAATTTTATATCATTATACAAGGTAATTTTATATCATTTTACAAGGGGATTTTATATCATTATACAAGGTAATTTTATATCATTATACAAGATGATTTTATATCATTTTACAAGGGGATTTTATATAATTTTACAAGGGAATTTTATATCATTATACAAGGGGATTTTATATAATTTTACAAGGGAATTTTATATCATTTTACTAGGGGATTTTATATCATTATATAAGGGAATTTTATATCATTTTACTAGGGGATTTTATATCATTATACAAGGGAATTTTATATCATTATACAAGGGAATTTTATATCATTATACAAGGGAATTTTATATCATTATACAAGGGGATTTTATATCATTTTACTAGGGGATTTTATATAATTATACAAGGGAATTTTATATCATTTTACAAGGGGATTTTATATAATTATACAAGGGAATTTTATATCATTATACAAGGGAATTTTATATCATTTTACTAGGGGATTTTATATCATTATACAAGGGGATTTTATATAATTATACAAGGGAATTTTATATCATTTTACAAGGGGATTTTATATAATTATACAAGGGGATTTTATATCATTATACAAGGGAATTTTATATCATTTTACTAGGGGATTTTATATCATTATAACAAGGGGATTTTATATAATTATACAAGGGAATTTTATATCATTTTACTAGGGGATTTTATATCATTATACAAGGGAATTTTATATCATTATACAAGGGAATTTTATATCATTATACAAGGGAATTTTATATCATTTTACAAGGGAATTTTATATAATTATACAAGGTAATTTTATATCATTTTACTAGGGGATTTTATATCATTATAGAAGGGAATTTTATATCATTATACAAGGGAATTTTATATCATTTTACAAGGGGATTTTATATCATTTTATAGGGGATTTTATATCATTTTACAAGGGGATTTTATATAATTATACAAGGGAATTTTATATCATTTTACAAGGGGATTTTATATCATTATACAAGGGAATTTTATATCATTTTACAAGGGGATTTTATATAATTATACAAGGGAATTTTATATCATTATACAAGGGAATTTTATATCATTTTACAAGGGGATTTTATATCATTATACAAGGGAATTTTATCTCATTTTACAAGGGGATTTTATATCATTATACAAGGGGATTTTATATCATTATACAAGGGGATTTTATATAATTATACAAGGGGATTTTATATCATTTTACTAGGGGATTTTATATCATTATACAAGGGAATTTTATATAATTATACAAGGGGATTTTATATAATTATACAAGGGAATTTTATATAATTTTACTAGGGGATTTTATATCATTTTACTAGGGGATTTTATATCATTTTACTAGGGGATTTTATATAATTATACAAGGGGATTTAAATCATTTTACAAGGGGATTTTATATCATTTTACAAGGGGATTTTATATAATTATACAAGGGGATTTTATATAATTATACAAGGGGATTTTATATCATTATACAAGGGAATTTTATATCATTTTACAAGGGAATTTTATATAATTATACAAGGGGATTTTATATAATTATACAAGGGGATTTTATATAATTATACAAGGGGATTTTATATAATTATACAAGGGAATTTTATATCATTTTACTAGGGGATTTTATATCATTATACAAGGGAATTTTATATCATTATACAAGGGGATTTTATATCATTATACAAGGGAATTTTATATAATTATACAAGGGGATTTTATATCATTTTACTAGGGGATTTTATATCATTTTACTAGGGGATTTTATATAATTATACAAGGGGATTTTATATCATTATACAAGGGGATTTTATATCATTATACAAGGGAATTTTATATAATTATACAAGGGGATTTTATATCATTTTACTAGGGGATTTTATATCATTTTACTAGGGGATTTTATATCATTTTACTAGGGGATTTTATATCATTATACAAGGGAATTTTATATCATTATACAAGGGTATTTTATATCATTTTACAAGGGGATTTTATATCATTTTATAGGGGATTTTATATCATTTTACAAAGGAATTTTATATAATTAAACAAGGGAATTTTATATCATTTTACAAGGGGATTTTATATCATTATACAAGGGAATTTTATATCATTTTACAAGGGGATTTTATATCATTATACAAGGGAATTTTATATCATTTTACAAGGGGATTTTATATCATTATACAAGGTAATTTTATATAATTATACAAGGGAATTTTATATAATTATACAAGGGAATTTTATATCATTATACAAGGGGATTTTATATCATTATACAAGATGATTTTACATCATTACACAAGGGGATATTATATCATTATACAAGGGAATTTTATATCATTTTACAAGGGGATTTTATATCATTATACAAGGGAATTTTATCTCATTTTACAAGGGGATTTTATATCATTATACAAGGGGATTTTATATCATTATACAAGGGGATTTTATATAATTATACAAGGGGATTTTATATCATTTTACTAGGGGATTTTATATCATTATACAAGGGAATTTTATATAATTATACAAGGGGATTTTATATAATTATACAAGGGAATTTTATATAATTTTACTAGGGGATTTTATATCATTTTACTAGGGGATTTTATATCATTTTACTAGGGGATTTTATATAATTATACAAGGGGATTTTATATAATTATACAAGGGGATTTTATATCATTTTACTAGGGGATTTTATATCATTTTACTAGGGATTTTATATCATTTTACTAGGGGATTTTATATCATTATACAAGGGAATTTTATATCATTATACAAGGGTATTTTATATCATTTTACAAGGGGATTTTATATCATTTTATAGGGGATTTTATATCATTTTACAAAGGAATTTTATATAATTAAACAAGGGAATTTTATATCATTTTACAAGGGGATTTTATATCATTATACAAGGGAATTTTATATCATTTTACAAGGGGATTTTATATCATTATACAAGGGAATTTTATATCATTTTACAAGGGGATTTTATATCATTATACAAGGGAATTTTATATCATTATACAAGGGTATTTTATATCATTTTACAAGGGGATTTTATATCATTTTATAGGGGATTTTATATCATTTTACAAAGGAATTTTATATAATTAAACAAGGGAATTTTATATCATTTTACAAGGGGATTTTATATCATTATACAAGGGAATTTTATATCATTTTACAAGGGGATTTTATATCATTATACAAGGGAATTTTATATCATTTTACAAGGGGATTTTATATCATTATACAAGGTAATTTTATATAATTATACAAGGGAATTTTATATAATTATACAAGGGAATTTTATATCATTTTACAAGGGGATATTATATCATTATACAAGGTAATTTTATATAATTATACAAGGGAATTTTATATAATTATACAAGGGAATTTTATATCATTATACAAGGGGATTTTATATCATTATACAAGATGATTTTACATCATTACACAAGGGGATATTATATCATTACACAAGGGAATTTGTATCATTATACAAAGGGATTTTATATCATTATACAAGGTAATTTTATATCATTATACAAGGTAATTTTATATCATTTTACAAGGGGATTTTATATAATTATACAAGGGGATTTTATATCATTTTACAAGGGAATTTTATATCATTTTACAAGGGGATTTTATATCATTTTACAAGGGAATTTTATATAATTATACAAGGGGATTTTATATAATTATACAAGGGAATTTTATATCATTTTACAAGGGAATTTTATATCATTATACGAGGTAATTTTATATCATTATACAAGGGGATTTTATATCATTTTACTAGGGGATTTTATATAATTATACAAATGGATTTTATATCATTTTACTAGGGAATTTTATATCATTTTACAAGGGAATTTTATATCATTTTACTAGGGGATTTTATATAATTATACAAATGGATTTTATATCATTTTACAAGGGAATTTTATATCATTTTACAAGGGAATTTTATATCATTTTACTAGGGGATTTTATATCATTTTACAAGGGGATTTTATATAATTATACAAGGGGATTTTATATCATTTTACAAGGGAATTTTATATCATTTTACAAGGGAATTTTATATAATTATACAAGGGGATTTTATATCATTACACAAGGGGATTTTATATCATTTTACTAGGGGATTTTATATCATTTTACAAGGGAATTTTATATAATTATACAAGGGGATTTTATATAATTATACAAGGGAATTTTATATCATTTTACAAGGGGATTTTATATCATTATACAAGGTAATTTTATATCATTTTACAAGGGGATTTTATATCATTTTACAAGGGGATTTTATATAATTATACAAGGGAATTTTATATCATTTTACAAGGGGATTTTATATCATTATACAAGGTAATTTTATATCATTTTACAAGGGGATTTTATATCATTTTACAAGGGGATTTTATATAATTATACAAGGGAATTTTATATCATTTTACAAGGTGATTTTATATCATTATACAAGGGAATTTTATATCATTTTACAAGGGGATTTTATATCATTATACAAGATGATTTTACATCATTACACAAGGGGATATTACATCATTACACTAGGGGATTTGTATCATTATACAAAGGGATTTTATATCATTATACAAGGTAATTTTATATCATTATACAAGGTAATTTTATATCATTTTACAAGGGGATTTATATAATTATACAAGGGGATTTTATATCATTTTACAAGGGAATTTTATATCATTTTACAAGATGATTTTATATCATTACACAAGGGGATATTATATCATTACACAAGGGGATTTTATATCATTTTACAAGATGATTTTATATCATTACACAAGGGGATATTATATCATTACACTAGGGGATTTTGTATCATTATACAAAGGGATTTTATATAATTATACAAGGGAATTTTATATCATTATACAAGGGGATTTTATATAATTATACAAGGGATTTTATATCATTACACAAGGGAATTTTATATCATTACACAAGGGAATTTTATATCATTATACAAGGGAATTTTATATCATTATACAAGGGGATTTTATATCATTACACAAGGGGATTTTATATCATTTTACAAGATGATTTTATATCATTACACAAGGGGATATTATATCATTACACAAGGGAATTTTATATCATTACACAAGGGAATTTTATATCATTATACAAGGGGATTTTGTATCATTATACAAAGGGATTTTATATAATTATACAAGGGAATTTTATATAATTATACAAGGGGATTTTATATCATTATACAAGGGGATTTTGTATCATTATACAAAGGGATTTTATATAATTATACAAGGGAATTTTATATAATTATACAAGGGAATTTTATTTCATTTTACAAGGGAATTTTATATCATTTTACAAGGGAATTTTATATCATTTTACAAGGGAATTTTATATAATTATACAAGGGGATTTTATATCATTTTACAAGGGAATTTTATATCATTTTACAAGGGGATTTTATATCATTTTACAAGGGAATTTTATATAATTATACAAGGGGATTTTATATAATTATACAAGGGAATTTTATATCATTTTACAAGGGGATTTTATATCATTATACAAGGTAATTTTATATCATTTTACAAGGGGATTTTATATCATTTTACAAGGGGATTTTATATAATTATACAAGGGAATTTTATATCATTTTACAAGGGGATTTTATATCATTATACAAGGGAATTTTATATCATTTTACAAGGGGATTTTATATCATTATACAAGATGATTTTACATCATTACACAAGGGGATATTATATCATTATACAAGGGAATTTTATATCATTATACAAGGTAATTTTATATCATTTTACAAGGGAATTTTATATCATTATACAAGATGATTTTGCATCATTACACAAGGGGATATTATATCATTACACAAGGGGATTTTGTATCATTATACAAAGGGATTTTATATCATTATACAAGATGATTTTATATCATTATACAAGGTAATTTTATATCATTATACAAGGGGATTTTATATCATTATACAAGATGATTTTATATCATTATACAAGGTAATTTGATATCATTATACAAGGTAATTTGATATCATTTTACAAGGGGATTTTATATCATTATACAAGATGATTTTACATCATTACACAAGGGGATATTATATCATTATACAAGGGAATTTTATATCATTATACAAGGTAATTTTATATCATTTTACAAGGGAATTTTATATCATTATACAAGGGGATTTTATATCATTATACAAGATGATTTTACATCATTACACAAGGGGATATTATATCATTACACAAGGGGATTTTGTATCATTATACAAGGGGATTTTATATCATTATACAAGGGGATTTTATATCATTATACAAGGGGATTTTATATCATTATACAAGATGATTTTATATCACTATACAAGGTGATTTTGTATCATCATAGGGCTCTGGTATAAGGATCTATATGCATTGTGAGGTATATGGATCCATGCACTGGACACTAATTATCTGAGGTATATGGATCCAGGTACTGGACATTAATTATCTGAGGTATATGGATCCAGGTACTGGACACTAATTATCTGAGGTATATGCATCCATGCACTGGACACTAATTATCTGAGGTATATGGATCCAGGTACTGGACACTAATTATCTGAGGTATATGGATCCAGGTACTGGACATTAATTATCTGAGGTATATGGATCCAGGTACTGGACATTAATTATCTGAGGTATATGCATCCATGCACTGGACACTAATTATCTGAGGTATATGGATCCATGCACTGGACACTAATTATCTGAGGTATATGGATCCAGGTACTGGACATTAATTATCTGAGGTATATGGATCCAGGTACTGGACATTAATTATCTGAGGTATATGCATCCATGCACTGGACACTAATTATCTGAGGTATATGGATCCAGGTACTGGACATTAATTATCTGAGGTATATGGATCCATGCACTGGACACTAATTATCTGAGGTATATGAATCCAGGTACTGGACACTAATTATCTGAGGTATATGGATCCAGGTACTGGACACTAATTATCTGAGGTATATGGATCCATGTACTAGACACTAATTATCTGAGGAATATGGATCCAGGTACTGGACACTAATTATCTGAGGTATATGGATATAATTATGTTCTGGACACTAATTATCTGAGGTATATGGATCCATGCACTGGACACTAATTATCTGAGGTATATGGATCCAGGTACTGGACACTAATTATCTGAGGTATATGGATCCAGGTACTGGACACTAATTATCTGAGGTATATGGATCCAGGTACCGGACACTAATTATCTGAAGTATTAGGATTCATGTACTGGACACTAATTATCTGAGGTATATGGATCCATGTACTAGACACTAATTATCTGACGTATAAGGGTCCATGTACTAGACACTAATTATATGAGGTATAAGGACCCATGTACTAGACACTAATTATATGAGGTATAAGGACCCATGTACTGGACACTAATTATATGAGGTATAAGGACCCATGTACTGGACACTTATTAACACCTCTCTGTGTTTGCAGCTTTCTTGTAACCACCTAGACAGACTCACGCATGTAGTCATGAACACACGTTCACTAATATACTAATCATCTCCGTTTCGAATTATTATCACATACATCAAACAGTCTTACAACCGTAGTAACAGAAGATACTAATCATTTCTATGTTGTGTTTGAACTTAAAACGTTGATTGAACTGATTTAATACAAAGGTTCCGGGAGACTCTCAATTACAATACAATAATCACTGTTTTAAACAATATTCAAAGATGCATATTTAATACATTGTCAAGTATCCAAAAACGTTTATTTCGACGCCAATGGATTTAGAATTTAATGAACATACATCCATAACAATAATTGTATAACGTTATATCGCATGTTTCAGTGTCATTACAGACTCTAGTTCGTGACTACTTCAATCTTTTATTATCAACCTTCCACCAAGGTTGTCCGAATAGGTTGCTCGTATTGTGATACTGTATTAATACGACGAAGCAGAAATATTCGTATATGATACACCTCGACCAAACCCTTCTGTACACCAATGTTTTAAACACAGTGAAATATGAATCTTAAAGTTTCCTGGGTTAGGGTTACAATTATCATTGTGTTCTATTGTATACATAATACTTACTGTGTTCTAGTGTATATATAATACTTAATGTGTTCTAATGTGTACATAATACTTACTGTGCTTTAGTGTACACATTATACTTACTGTGCTTTAGTGTACACATTATACTTACTGTGCTTTAGTGTACACATTATACTTACTGTGTTCTATTGTAAACATTATACTTACTGTGTTCTATTGTAAACATTATACTTACTGTGTTCTATTGTAAACATTATACTTACTGTGTTCTATTGTAAACATTATACTTACTGTGTTCTATTGTAAACATTATACTTATTGTGTTCTATTGTAAACATTATACTTACTGTGTTCTATTGTACACATTATACTTACTGTGTTCTATTGTAAACATTATATTTACTGTGTTCTATTGTACACATTATACTTACTGTGTTCTATTGTAAACATTATACTTACTGTGTTCTATTGTACACATTATACTTACTGTGTTCTATTGTACACATTATACTTACTGTGTTCTATTGTACACATTATACTTACTGTGTTCTTTTGTAAACATTATACTTACTGTGTTCTATTGTACACATTATACTTACTGTGTTCTAGTGTATACATTATACTTACTGTGTTCTAGTGTAAACTTTATACTTACTGTGTTCTATTGTAAACATTATACTTACTGTGTTCTATTGTACACATTATACTTACTGTGTTCTATTGTACACATTATACTTACTGTGTTCTATTGTAAACATTATACTTACTGTGTTTTATTGTAAACATTATAGTTACTGTGTTCTATTGTAAACATTATACTTACTGTGTTCTATTGTAAACATTATACTTACTGTTTTCTATTGTAAACATTATACTTACTGTGTTCTATTGTACACATTATACTTACTGTGTTCTATTGTACACATTATACTTACTGTGTTCTATTGTAAACATTATACTTACTGTGTTCTATTGTAGACATTATACTTACTGTGTTCTATTGTAAACATTATACTTACTGTGTTCTATTGTAAACATTATACTTACTGTGTTCTATTGTACACATTATACTTACTGTGTTCTATTGTTCTATTGTACACATTATACTTACTGTGTTCTATTGTACACATTATACTTACTGTGTTCTATTGTAAACATTATACTTACTGTGTTCTATTGTACACATTATACTTACTGTGTTATATTGTATACATTATACTTACTATGTTCTAGTGTATATATAATACTTACTTTGTTCTAGTGTATACATTATACTTACTGTGTTCTATTGTACACATTATACTTACTGTGTTATATTGTATACATTATACTTACTATGTTCTAGTGTATATATAATACTTACTGTGTTCTAGTGTATATATAATACTTACTGTGTTCTAGTGTATACATTATACTTACTGTGTTCTAGTGTATACATTATACTTACTGTGTTCTAGTGTATACATTATACTTACTTTGTTCTAGTGTATACATTATACTTACTGTGTTCTAGTGTATACATTATACTAACTGTGTTCTAGTGTATACATTATACTTACTGTGTTCTAGTGTATACATTATACTAACTGTGTTCTAGTGTATACATTATGATTATGTATAAAGGCAGTTTCGGAGTTTTTACATATTATCTACTTTTATGTTTTTCACGTTAACCATTTCATTGTATTTTTTATCATTATAAAAATAGATTGGAAGGAGAAATTCTCATGTATCAGGTATATAATTATATCCTGTTTTGTAAGATGTATGATATATGACACAGAGACGTTGTTAGCAGTAAAATGTTTACAAATCTTTACTTTACTCCCAAACATGTGTGTTTCTGAAGAAGATACAAACTATTCTGTCATACGATTGTTTTTATACGTATAGCGCTCATTGTGTATTTTGTTAAGTATTGTTACCAAGTCATTCTAAAACGATACCATAAATACCACGTGGTACTGAGAGTTGAAGATTTTCAATTTGTTACAAATGGTTGGATTACTATCTGAGCACATTCACAAATTGTAATTATCATCAATCATTACCCCCAACTGCAAAATAACTGACCAGAAATTGCTAAATTCAATTTTCGAGAGATATTCCGTTTTTAATTGTTCTCTTATGTTCATTAATGTCGTGTTATCTCGAAATCATGTGAAGAATGATGGATTAAAACTAATTACAAAAATAAACACGCTAGCTGAACGGCATGGGTTTGCCTAAAAAACGTCACCTCAATATAATGCTATTGACGTAATCTAAATATAATTAATGTTATTGACGTTGTCTCAATATAATGTCATTGACGTCGTCCAGTATTGATGCCTCAGGCTCGCCCATTTCAGCTTTCTAAGCATCATCGAATAAACCCTCTCCATCTCGGCACCAACCATGTATTCTCTGTTATCATGTTTCTACATTGCTTCAAGACCCAATAAAGCAGTGGCCTTCTCTATCTCGGTACCAACAATGTATTGATGTAGTCTGAAGACAATGTTATTGACGTCATCACAATGTTATTGTCCAACCGACTGCGTCTACTTGATTGTATTTGTCCGCTGAAGATTACTTTAAATAAATGCCAAAATAGAAAAACTCGTTCCGCTAGTTAAGTTTGATTTTCTAAAAGAAAATCAGAGTGACTGTACTTGTAGGTCATGAAAAAGTAAGAAAACTACTTTCAGAAATTCAATCAAAGGCCAGTATCTGATCTAGCCATGTTTAGAGTGGATCCCCATCTAAGATGCGTGGACACATTGTTAAAACAAATCAAAGACCTTTAGGGCGACATGAAAGCTCTGCATATTCAGGGGAAAAGGTTGATGATTAGCAACGTCCCTTTATACAGAGCATGCCATTCAAAGCTATCTTAAATACTTGTATTTCTTTTTTTCCAATTTCTCTTCTAAATGTTAGATATTTTCTTGAATATTTGTGTTGTCTTCATACATCTCGATAATAACCCGCCTTCATAATACATTTCATTGTTATTGCTTCTCTTTTAAATTTCAGAACTCAGTACTTTTTGCTTGTGATTTCAGACGCAAGAAACAATTATGATAAAACATATCATATTGTAAACAATTTACTACATGTCGTATTTCCGCCACGAAAATGCGAAAAGTCGAAGGGAAGACAAAGTCAAAATGCGACATACATAAGATGCGCTACAAATCACCGATGTATATAAATCATATATTACATAAGATGCGCTACAAATCACCGATGAACTATTTTGGCGCTGTGTCATTAGAAAAGCTGCTTTACCAAAATGACAATTTGCATAATTCATAGACGGGAAAATGACAAATAATAACATCAGCGTTTTTTTTAAATGTTTCCTTTAGAAGTCCATTGTTATTATGCAAATGTATGCAAATACGACCAGCTAGGAAACTCAAATTGCAAATAAGTTGTAAACAAAAAACTGTAAATATGTCTTTCCACCAACTTACATTTAACGATAAAAACTTAAATTCAAAGCCTACTCTTCTTAATTTAGTCTTTGCTTTCAAATGTACAGATATAGGATGGAGTTCCCTAGTATCGCGGTACTAACAAATAAATTAAATGCCGTAATGAAAGAACGCCTTATCTGTTAATTTTCTGCTACTGACAACGTGCAGTTGCATCTTTTGCACAATTCTACATAAGTAATATCATTTTTGTCTGCGTCTGTTTTGTTTATCGAAGATGTTGTAGGCGGCCATGTTTAACCTACTTTCAAACTTTCCGCTTCCCGTAATACCGCGGTATGTCAATAAGGCTTATTGTCGTCAGTGTGAGCAAAACGTTTCGCACATATATACTTTAAGTGTTGATAACTATGAAAGATATCTTTTAAAAAATAAATAATTAAATATAGCGCTTAAATAAGACTTCCCAGCCAACTTATCTCGAGGTCGACAACATGTGGACAATGGAAATAATTTTAGTCTAGAACCCTCTTACGGGCCTCTTTACATTCGCGAATTATCATGAAAAAGTGTCTGTAAGATTTATAAATGTATTCCTGCGTGTTTTGGTCAAAAAATAAAAATCAAAGCAAATTCATATGCGTTATTTACAATATTGAAACAAAAAAATATCGCCAGAGCCTCCTTATTTTTATGTCTATTTTTAGAAAGCTGTGACGTAATTAAATTGAGGCAATGCAACATTTACCAATGCCATTCATAAACTTCAGTACCTGGCGAAAAAATATCACGATAATTCTTTGCAACTTTCAATTTACTAATGTAGTGAGTATCATGATTTTGATTTTAGGGATAGTGAATTTCTACCTCCGGGTAAGTTTTCAATGGATAAGATGAAACTATGTTGTAACTTATCATTTTACTCTGTCATCGGTACAATTTGTTGTTAAACGATGCTTACTACGTCTGTCCTACAAAATTGTGCGGGAACGGACGCTAGGTGGCGTCATTAAGCCTCGTTTACGAGATTTGTAAATACCGCGATATTAGGGAACCCGCGATATTACGAGAAGGCACTACAAGTTGTTTTCATCAGTATTTTTTATCATTTATTATTTTCTTCAATGTACAAGCATTTACATAATAAATAATACCACATAATATGAATATAAGTAGATTCATGGTTTGCATAATACAAGTACATGGCTAGTTATAATGTAAAATAAAACACTAGTACACCAGTCTTAATCACAGGCAGAAGTAACGGACCTGTGATGGTAAAATTGGTAATATACCAGTTGAATGCCATGAATGGGGTCAAATTTTAGGACAATTTTATTTTTCATTTAAGGTTATTATGGGTTAAGTTATTTTGTTTTATGTAGAATTTATTGCAATTTTACCATCACATGTCCGTTTCTTCTGCCCGTGGTCTTAATTGCTTTTATAAATAGCCTTTTCGTCTTTTAGTTTTGCAAAGTACAGATAATATCTGGTTGTTTATATATCGTTATTACATTATAGTAGGTAGGTGGACGTATGAATATATCAGAGTAAATCATGCAGGCATTGCTCTGTGATGTTGACCTAGATAAATTGTTACATAATTAAGTTCAATGTGGTTTTATCATAGCAGATTATGGTGAATTTGGTAGTATTTAGGGATGATTCTATTTGATTGATGTAGGCTATGGTGTTACCATGTGCTTGTGAACTATATACATGAATTTATTCATTTGTCAAATACTCATGATTGTTAATATATGTGTATTAATCTAAACCAATGCTTCTTATAATTCGCCTGCC
>OZ026850.1:21956399-22023159 GCA_964023205.1 Lutraria lutraria | reverse complement strand
TATTTTCATCAAACTCAAGTATTGATGTCACTTAGAAAGAAAGAAATTGATTGGTATGTAATTCCTAGTTCATATTTGACGCGAGTGCCCCACGATATATTAGTCTATAATTCATTTTACGATGTTTGGGACATCGTACATGTATGTTGTTGAGGGACACGGCGTATGTGTTTACAGTATGTACGGATATCGTATCATTGTTGTACAGGCTCTCAGAGGACGTCACGCGTATATTACACGGATATCGTGTCATTGTTGTACAGGCTCTCAGAGGACGTCACGCGTAGATCACACGGATATCGTGTCATTGTTGTACAGGCTCTCAGGGGACGTCACGCGTATATTACACGGATATCGTGTCATTGTTGTACAGGCTCTCAGAGGACGTCACGCGTAGATTACACGGGTATCGTGTCATTGTTGTAGAGGCTCTCAGGGGACGTCCCGCGTAGATTACACGGATATCGTATCATTGTTGTACAGGCTCTCAGGGGACGTGACCTGTAGATTGACATGATAAATTGGCCAGTTGTCCTTTTCGAGGTGAAGACACGAAGACATGACAAATATAGGGCGCCGATACGAAGATTTCATACTCGCCGACACGAAACTCGACAAAAGGAGATTTCGTGTGTTCGCCTATACAAATATCGTTATTACGCCTTCAAAAATTCGTGTGTTCATCCTCAATAGTCGAAGGCGAAGACACGATAAGTGAGCAGTTGATCGTGTCGTCGTGCTTCAACTTTTGTGACGAAAACATGAAGATATGAAATGGCAGAAATCAGTTTTTTTTGTATTTCACAAGTAAACAGTTACGTTAGTCCATGTCTCTGATAGCCAATTAAGTCTCAACAAAGTGTTTTTACCATGTTTGGTCTGTTTCTCTGGCCATGAATTGATACATAGATTCGTGGTGTATTTTTATGAATAATCTAAAACTAAAGACGATGTATTACACTTCTCTGCTAGAACATTTGTCTATCGAATCTTTCTACCAGTGTTTTATAGATGCATTTTAGCCTACGCATTTTAGTGTACGCATTTTCAATAGAAAATAATATTGGAGTGTTTGCTAACTACGAATTTTCTCTAGATTGTCAGGAAATACAGAATTCATTAAAGTGGTAATGTATATACAAATGTATTAGTAAGACTATTATCGCCAGTTATTGTCAATGTAATGGCCTGTGTGTAATTTTACAACCCATAGTACAATACATAATTACAATACTGAAACTAATAAATATAAACCTATGATAGTTATGCTGTGAAAGAAATGCTAGACAATGTTAATATATAGATATATATGGATACCTGTAAAAGCATAACAAATCAAAAACCGCCATAGTTTTGCAAAATATAATATTTAACACAAAACCATGTCATGTCTTATATCAGCTAAAATGAGCTGTTCTTGATGGGTAAAAGCATTACTCGTAGACAGTTTGTAAACTAAACTGAGAATCCATTGGTAAACTAAACTTAGAATCCATTGGTAAACTAAACTTAGAATCCAGTGGTAAACTAAACTTAGAATCCAGTGGTAAACTAAACTTAAAATTCAGTGGTAAACTAAACTTAGAATCCAGTGGTAAACTAAACTTAGAATCCAGTGGTAAACTAAACTTAGAATCCAGTGGTAAACTAAACTTAGAATCCAGTGGTAAACTAAACTTAGAATCCAGTGGTAAAAAAAATGGAATTCAGTGGTAAACAAAACTTAGAATCCAGTGGTAAACTAAACTTAGAATCCAGTGGTAAACTAAACTTAGAATCCAGTGGTAAACTAAACTCAGAATCCAGTGGTAAACTAAACTTAGAATCCAGTGGTAAACTAAACTTAGAATCCAGTGGTAAACTAAACGTAGAATCCAGTGGTAAACTAAACTTAGAATCCAGTGGTAAACTAAACTTAGAATCCAGTGGTAAACTAAACTTAGAATTCAGCAGTCATACAACAGAGGTACCGACCCATGCATCCGTACATTTATAAAATTATTTTATGTTACCATTGTATGTAGGAAAAAGTAACAAAAATGTTAAGTATTTTATGTAGGCTTATAATGGTAACACTGAATACTAACATATTACCCCCATAAGATTTGCCTTTCTCGCCACCATAAAATACTCTTTACTCACCACCATTATATTCCCCCCATGCTTGCCACCATGAAACCCTCCTTACTTACCACCATTATATTGCCCGATACTTGCAACCATAAAATCTTCTTTACTCACCACCATTTTTATTCTCCGCATACTTGCCATCATAAAACCCACTTTACTCACCACCATTTTTATTCTCCGCATACTTGCCACCATAAAATCCTCTTTACTCACCGCCATTATATTCCCCGCATACTTGCCATCATAAAACCCACTTTACTCACCACCATTATATTCCCCGCATACTTGCCATCATAGAATCCTCTTTACTCACCACCATTACATTCCCCGCATACTTGCCATCATAAAATCCACTTTACTCACCACCATTATATTCCCCGCATACTTGCCATCATAAAATCCCCTTTACTCACCACCATTTGATTCCCCGCATACTTGCCATCATAAATACCCCTTTACTCACCACCATTATATTCCCCGCATACTTGCCATCATAAAACCCACTTTACTCACCACCATTATATTCTCCGCATACTTGCCATCATAAAATCCTCTTTACTCACCACCATTACATTACCCGCATACTTGCCATCATAAAATCCACTTTACTCACCACCATTATATTCCCCGCATACTTGCCATCATAAAATCCCCTTTACTCACCACCATTATATTCTCCGCAAACTTGCCATCATAAAACCCACTTTACTCACCACCATTATATTCTCCGCATACTTGCCATCATAAAATCCCCTTTACTCACCACCATTACTACATTCACCGCATACTTGCCATCATAAAACCCACTTTACTCACCACCATTACATTACCCGCATACTTGCCATCATAAAACCCACTTTACTCACCACCATTATATTCTCCGCATACTTGCCATCATAAAATCCTCTTTACTCACCACCATTACATTTCCACCTTACTTGCCCCAATAAAATTCCTACATTTACTTGCCCCCATTATAAACCCCCCCTTACTTGCCCCCATAAAATTCCTACATTTACTTGCCACCATTATATCCTTCTTACTTGCCCCCATAAAATTCCTACATTTACTTGCCCCCATTATAATCCCCCCTTACTTGCCCCCATAAAATTCCTACATTTACTTGCCCCCATTATAATCCCCCCCTTACTTGCCCCCATAAAATTCCTACATTTACTTGCCACTTTATAATCCCCCCCTTACTTGCCCCCATAAAATTCCTACATTTACTTGCCCCAATTATAATCCCCCCTTACTTGCCCCCATAAAATTCCTACATTTACTTGCCCCCATTATAATCCCCCCCTTACTTGCCTCCATAAAATTCCTACATTTACTTGCCACCATTATATCCTTCTGACTTGTCCCCATAAAATTCCTACATTTACTTGCCACCATTATATCCTTCTTACTTGCCCCCATAAAATTCCTACATTTACTTGCCATTAGATCGCTAACCATTCCTCCTTCATGAGAGAACACAAGCCCTGGTATGAATGCATATTAATTTATACCTATAAATAATCTGAAGGCATGAATTACACATATCCCAAGTGCAATATCTGTATTAGACGCATCATTTCATTTTTTAATTATAAGATAAAACATCTAGACCATACGGGTGTAGTAAAGTAACTCCATAAAAGTATAGAGATACCATAAAACAGCCATAGGAAGTGTGTCTGCAATGTGGAAATAAATTATACCTTATCATGTCGTACAACAGACAGGTTTTTATATAAGATTTACGTCCTTCTAGTCTATTGAGGTGGATATATACAATTATGGTAAATAGAACTGAAGCAGAATTATCTTCTTATCTGGAATATAGACATGGAGGCAAGATAAAAGGATGCATAGAATAGATGCCGACGGAGCCTGAATGAAGAGTTCATGGGCGTGCATACAAAATACAGTTGAGAAGAGGTACAACTGATTTATATGAAATGACAAATACCAACTTTTCCACACAGATAACAAAAGCTATACACTTACTACTGTATCACACACACACGACATCAGCTGGTATACGGGTTAGTTATACTATCACTTACATTCCATCACTCATACATAATAATTATATCCCTCATATTTCATCACTCACAAACATACATCCCTCATAGTCCATCACTCTCAAACATACATCTCTCATATTCCATCACTCATACATAATATCCCTCATATTCCATCAAATATACATATATACCTAACATTCGATCACTCACACAAATAGGCCTCGCATTTCATCACTCACAAACGTATATCCCTCATAATAAATCACTCATACATATATCCCTCATAGTCAATCACTCACAAACATACATCCCTCAAACATATATACCTCATACTACATCACTCAAAAACAAATATCCCTCATATTCCAATACTCATACATATATACTCGTACTTAATATTCCATCACTCATTTTTCATCTTCTCTATAAATTCATGCCATACTTAAGAAACTTAACATCTATAAGAATATATATTTAATTTATCAAAATGAACAATTTCATGAAGATACTAAACAATGATCTGTAAACGTAATAATGCGTCTGATGAATTTATGATAAAGGCTAGAAGAGAAGTCATGTTTACAGGTTACTTTTTCTAAACATATATTTCATACAAAGGAGGTACTACATGTCACCAAATATTTCTAACTAATTAATTAGAAACTTGTGACTTGGCTCCAGCCAATAGAATAGGTCAGGTAACCATACATAAACATTATTGACTATTTCTCGAGTTAAACCAAAATCAATAAGAAATATTAAATAAAATCAGTTAAAGCTATTAAGCTGACAGCTTTATGCTACAAAATGTATGCAATTAGATCTTCATCCTTTTTAGATACATAAAAATTGGTTGACAAGAAAATAAATTCAAGCAGTTAAAATTACTTTCATTTATGGAAAAAAACTCTTATTTACAAATATTATCTCTTAATACAATACAAATAAATTTATACTAATAAAATCCATTTTGAAATCACAAATACATTTATATTAACTAACTCTATTTTGCCATCACAAATAAATTAATACTAACAAAACCCATTTTGAAATCACAAATAAATTAATACTAACAAAACCCATTTTGAAATCAGAAATTAATTCTCATTGACAATTTCTTTCTGACATTCTAAAAGAAAAATTGTTTTCTGTTTTGCATAATGTTACGTATTTCCAAAGAAAAGAATAAAAGAGTTACATAAAATCTGTTAAATAAAAAGCATAATTATAATGTACAAGTGTATTCATACATACAGCCCATCTATGACCAAGTTAATCTAAGTGTGTGATAAAATTTATCTCAAAATGGACAAAAATACGAAAGAAACATATTTATTATTTTGTAGCATGCAGGCCACTGGCCGATTCACATGACATAATACAAACCTTTACTTATAGCATGAAGGCCACTGGCCCATACACATAATATAATATATATCTTTACTTGTAGCATGCAGGCCACTGGCCGATACACAATGATATAATACATATATTTACTTGTAGCATGCAGGCCACTGGCCGATACACAATAATATAATACACATCTTTAGTTGTAGCATGCAGGCCACTGGCCGATACACAATAATATAATACACATCTTTACTTGTAACATGCAGACGTTTTTTAGATTTAGTGTCATGAGGAGGCTTTAGCAGAGCAGATGAAATATACTGTTCTCTCAAGTCCTTATATACAGGACATATTAACAGAGCAGATGAAATATACTGTTCTCTCAAGTCCTTATATACAGGACATATTAACAGAGCAGATGAAATATACTGTTCTCTCAAGTCCTTATATACAGGACATATTAACAGAGCAGATGAAATATACTGCTCTCTCAAGTCCTTATATACAGGACATATTAACAGAGCAGATGAAATATACTGCTCTCTCAAGTCCTTATATACAGGACATATTAACAGAGCAGATGAAATATACTGCTCTCTCAAGTCCTTATATACAGGACATGTTAACAGAGCAGATGAAATATACTGTTCTCTCAAGTCCTTATATACAGGACATATTAACAGAGCAGATGAAATATACTGCTCTCTCAAGTCCTTATATACAGGACATATTAACAGAGCAGATGAAATATACTGCTCTCGCAAGTCCTTATATACAGGATATATTCATGCAAAATGAATCTCATCTTCAAAAATACATTCACAAAAGACCTAATTCACCAATATCCATTAAGCTTGAATAGTGTGTATGTTTTGAGGCAGCCAGCCAGACAGACAGACAAACAGACAGACAGTCAGACAGAGGGTAAACCTACAGTCCCCTCTGTGATCACACTGGTTGGGGACTTATCAAAGACAAATGGAAAAGAATGAAAAAGCAGGACTATTGGAAAGCTTGTACTTACATGAACTAATTCATCCCACTTCTGGCACTCAGATTCAGAAGTGTACACTGTTTTAATGTGTTGCCGCTGAAATATAAATGAAAGACTAATTGGCACTTCTATAAAAACACAGGCACAACAAATAGCAACTTACCGGAAATTCTCCCCTTGGAGAATTGATTTTAGTAAGAAAAAAGCCAAATTTGATTTTAAGCTGTCCATTGACTATGTACCTCAGAGAATAAGAAATACAACAATGCTACAAAACCAGGTTTTCACAGCTAAATACCAAATAATTTACAACAGACTGAACATTTGTGTCGCTTAAGATTGCATAATTATCACGCACTTGAGTATTATGCATGAAATGAGTATAGTCTGCATGAAGCCCTAAACATAAATTATACATAGTCTGCATGAAGCCCTAAACATAAATTATACACAGTCTGCATGAAGCCCTAAACATAAATTATACATAGTCTGCATGAAGCCCTAAACATAAATTATACACAGTCTGCATGAAGCCCTAAACATAAATTATACATAGTCTGCATGAAGCCCTAAACATAAATTATACATAGTCTGCATGAAGCCCTAAACATAAATTATACATAGATTGCATGAAGCCCTAAACATGAATTATACATAGTCTACATGAAGCCCTAAACATAAATTATACAAATACTAACTAGTACCCATATTCTTATTTTAGTTACAGTGACCTTGGAAAGTATCTTAACTATAAGGAAAAAGTTAAGTGAAAAATAAAATGGCCGAATGGTAGACGCTTTTCATGGTCACTTTACAAGTTATCAAGGCACAAAATAATTATCTCATGCTAACCATAGTAAGGATAATTTATTGAATGTATATTAATATCATAAATCATAGTATACAAATCATATTTATTTGCACATAGTCTGGAATACAGTATTAGGAACCGAATACCTAAAAACACCAGGTATAAGAATCAGACAGAATCACAAAACACGTTAACCTGAAATATCACTAAAATACACAGAACCAGCGAATGGAATAATCGAGGAATGTTCCGCTAACATGCAATTAGCAAATTCGTCGCATTGACTGAATGTTAAAATTTTATGATTCTGAGAACTTTTCCCTGTAATTGTTTGAAAGCAGAGGTTTCATTGGTAGAAGGACGCAGAATGGTAATGACATAGCATGGTGGAAAATTATAGGGAAGTCATCAACTCTCATTGATCAGTTGAACAATCATTGATCATTCTATTTATTGTCATTGTTGACATTAAGAACACGAATCTCGTGAATCAACAGTAGAGAAAATGTAGCCTTCTACAGTCAATGTGACACAGAGAACATATAAAATATGGCATGCCAGGGGTTCATACTTAATCTACAGAGTCTGAGGTACAAATGTACATGGAAAATTCTCTCCTTATACAGCCGAGTGACTGGGCTTCAGTTAAGTGTTAAACAATATGGTACATGCCGAGTTTCTGTAGAGTCTAAACCTGGCAATTTCAGCTTCAACTGACAGGTTTCCTGATACTGGATCTGTCCAGACTAGATCCTTTGGTCATTGTAGGCCGCATACATTCCTTAGCAGGCATGCTAACAAAGTCATGTCAAAATTAAAAGATTTAGGAGACGTGTCTTTGGGAGGGAGGACTTTCTTATGAGAAACTGAAGCTGTTTATTGTCAAGTCTCCAATGAGCGGAGGACGTTATCAAAAAGTTGAGGCACGATTCCCTGTATTATACATTTATAGTCATTTTAAGGCTACTTGTTGTGATATATTCCTATATACCGAGTAGTTTTCGTTGTTCAAGCATTTGTAAATTACGTGCGATATTAGTTTATAGAAGACCAATCAATCGTCATATTTGTTTCAAATCACTGGCAGTGTATTTTATACAGTGGGTTTATTTTAGTGTATAATTATGGTTTAGTTTTTAAATCTATAAATTGGTGAAACTTGATTTGACCTGATATCCAAGCCCGATACATTATAGATAATTTCATATTCAGTAGACACTGTGACCTGCCAGGACAACATATTTACAAATAGAGTCACTAATGTTAACTCAGGTGACCTCTTTATTCACAGGTCTATCTGTTCTGCCATATCAACAAGTTTGAGATAAAAGTTCACAGGTTTATCTGTTCTGTCATATCAACAAGTGTGAGATGAAAGTTCACAGGTTTTTCTGTTCTGTCATATCAACAAGTGTAAGTGTGAGATGTAAGTTCACAGGTTTATCTGTTCTGCCATATCAACAAGTGTGAGATGAAAGTTCACAGGTTTATCTGTTCTGCCATATCAACAAGTGTGAGATGAAAGTTCACAGGTTTATCTGTACTGCCATATCAACAAGTGTAAGTGTGAGATGTAAGTTCACGGGTTTATCTGTTCTGTCATATCAACAAGTGTGAGATGAAAGTTCACAGGTTTATCTGTACTGCCATATCAACAAGTGTAAGTTTGAGATGAAAGTTCACAGGTTTATCTGTTCTGTCATATCAACAAGTGTGAGATGAAAGTACACAGGTTTATCTGTTCTGCCATATCAACAAGTGTGAGATGAAAGTTCACAGGTTTATCTGTACTGCCATATCAACAAGTGTGAGATGAAAGTTCACAGGTTTATCTGTTCTGCAATATCAACAAGTGTGAGATGAAAGTTCACAGGTTTATCTGTTCTGCAATATCATCAAGTGTGAGATGAAAGTGCACAGGTTTATCTGTTCTGCAATATCAACAAGTGTGAGATGAAAGTTCACAGGTTTATCTGTTCTGCAATATCAACAAGTGTGAGATGAAAGTTCACAGGTTTATCTGCTCTGTCATATCAACAAGTGTGAGATGTAAGTTCACAGGTTTATCTGCTCTGTCATATCAACAAGTGTGAGATGAAAGTTCACAGGGGATCATTCACCTGGTTTGACTATAAATAATATTAACAAGTTTCATGGAATACATTTATAAAGACATCCAAAATGAATCTGTATCTTTTAATTAGTTTTAGTGGATTACACATTTTCCTCATATTTTATTCAATATTATTACATCTATGGGTGTATCCTCAATAGATACATGTTATACACTAGCAGCGTAATAATGTGTAAGTTTTACACATTGTACCAATTATGTTTTTTTTTAAAATAAATTATTTGTTATTCAGAGAGATGAATTGGTCTTTGATGGTTCAAACATCACAAAAAATGTATCTGCATTCGTTTGACTCAATATTCAATCAATTACTGAAGAAAATATCGCATACAATCCACGGTATGTATCAGCCCGGCGCTGTTATCGCAATATTACCGGTATACGCTTGCACCACTAGCAGATACAGAATGGGAGTTCCAAAGTGTCCAAATATATGCATATCAAAATTATCTGGTGAAGATATGCTTGTGCCAGCAGTCAGCTAGTTAAAGTTATAACCGGTGTGCGTCAGAATACAGTACTGGAAGGTAGGTAATTATCATAACATTGGATTGTTGTTCGTACTCAACACGGGACACCAGGATAGAATATGACTGAATCTGAAAAAATGCATCTATAGAAAAATGAGATTTTATACTAAATACTAGTACAGTAAAACTCGGTTATAGTAAACTCGGATGTCGTAAAGAATCGTACACAGTGAAATAATTCAATTTTCCTGAAAATATAGTTGATTAAGGATAATTATAATAAAATTAATATACAATGAAGTAAATATTTGAGTACCATGAATTTACTAAAACATTGCTCTACCTTACTTTACCGGATATATCATTTGCGTTATAGGGATGTTTTTTTACCATCATGCATTCAACAGAATAAATATATTTACTATAACTGTATCCTACCGAATATATCATTTGCGTAATAGGACTGAATATTGAACAGTCTGCATTCAACAGAAACAATATATTTCTATTTTCAAACTGATGGTTATCGTCGGTTATTGTCAATAAAATACTTGGCATCAAATCACGTGGGCCGATAATAGGCTGAATGATTATCAAGTTGATTTTACGTATAGTTAATGACAACAGACTAATATTACCTTATATTAATTATACATATGTCACAAGCTTGATTCGTTGATAACAGATACGTTATGTAGTAATTTAGGTACATGTATTACATTGTTTTATTAATGTTAGATTTTGATCAATAAAATCATTCTTAACACAATAGCCTGATATTGCGTGTGTTATCTCTAGATACAAAATGCAGACTGCACAGTCCATGGTAGTCGTGTAGTTTGGGGATAAAAATCTCGATATATGTGTTTGGCTGAAAAATTGTTAATTTTACACGTCAACACCAGTATCAAACTTCATCTTAGTTATGGTAGATATACGTTCCCATATTTTACCAGTTTGTAATGTATGGGCAGCCGTTCGGATTGTGGGTCATTAAATATATGTGAACATACGTCGTGTGGATTTCTCATTTCGATGCTAACCGCACGAATTAGTTGCAATTATACTTGTTTAAGAAATACCACGTTTCTTATATATTGTTATGCTATTTGTTTTTCCTATATACTAACTAATTGGTTGATTTCTTATACGTTTCATTAGGGTTTTTCTATTTACAGTGATGCCGGTTGCTATATCTAGAGTTAATTCAATTCATTTTACACAGTCAATGATTAATGTATTCTGTCATTATGTGGAGAATAAATGAAGTATAGCAATATATCTAGGACTAAAATAATAAAAAAAACTAGTGCACAAACTAAAGAGAATTAGTACTTAGAAGGAAATCAAGTCAGAAGAGATTCCAATTACTCCAAACCTCTGATAGAAGCAACAACTACAAGAACATCATACAGAATATAACGCATTAAAAACAACACAAAGGCCTGTAATGAGCAGACCGGTCAAACAAAACAGTCGTGTTAGGGTTATCTACCCCGGCCATCGTCGTGTTAGGGTTACCTACCCCGGCCATCGTCGTGTTAGGGTTACCTACCCAGGCCATCGTCGTGTCAGGGTTACCTACCCCGGCCATCGTCGTGTTAGGGTTACCTACCCCGGCCATCGTCGTGTTAGGGTTACCTACCCCAGCCATCGTCGTGTTAGGGTTACCTACCCCGGCCATGTAATCCATTTCTATTTGATTGCAAAATACAAAATTTAATGCGAACATATTCAGGGACGAATCTAAGATACTAAAGTTACGTTAAGAAAAAAGGAGTAGTTGAACTTGTTCCCCACCCACCACAGTTACCCTATGTGTTTGCTCATGCAGTCTTAAACATGACTGTTAACAGGATACAACCTGTCCGTGTCATGAGAACGTCTTGTTATTAAAGTGGTCGCTAAGTGAAGTTTTACTGTACTGTGAAATAAAGACTATCGTTTATTTCAGATTTGTTTTATCTGCATTTAATCTGCTTTGACCATCCTAACGTAATATCCTGTTCTGGTTTAATATTACGCTATTTGATATTCTAGAGAAACAATAACTCACCAACATCTCTATATTAGCTAAGGACATTTCCGATTTCTCATTTTCTCAGAATGTCGATATTATATTAAAATATGTCTATTGCAAGGTGTGATTAAGTGTACGTCTCATTGTTTTTCTTAATATATTGTTTTACGGACTATGTTCTCCTTTATTACCAGTGAACAGAATGTTTAGATACAGAACAATGTCATGTATAGTGACCATTTTAATATTACAACTTATTTGGATCCGGTTTTCAATTTGTCTACCATATTTAGACATGTCTGTATTCCAATAAGTCAACATTTTATAGTATAGCTATCACCTGAGGAACCTAAACATTTAGTTTTCGGTTTATTTCGATTATCATGATGCTCTATATACATGCTCTAAAAAGTGATAGTCTCTGACACATTACAGTGCTTCATAAGTACTTACTTCTTTTGATGTATGTACATACTTGTCAAAGCACTTATATGTACACATGCATAAATTTACAATATTCTATGCGTGGTCGTATCTTATAATTCACTGTATCAATGTGTATGAAATTGCTATTCCTGTTTTTTTTTTGTGTGCTGCATTTATTTTTTGATACGTATTTATGTCGTATTTCTGCATAAAATGCTCTCCGAATTGTAAGGAAAAATATATTCTTTCTATATCTTTTCTTCATTTACCTCATATTTCAGACAAAGTTGTCAGTTCAAGTTGTACATATAGAGAAAGTTAGCAGGGCGTGATTAATGGATCAATTAATACTAATGCGTAGATGTGATGTTATAGATGGTCATGCAAACCGTAAAGATTGCCATAGCAGCCAGCATCTCATAAATATGAAGTGATTTTAATAAGTGAGCCATTTTAATTCGTGCCAAAGTTGGATGATGTGTTCGTGAATAGTAAAGTTTATTTATATGTGTTTATTTGTTTCCGCACCAAACTCCATGATGTATAGGAAACGAATAAATGTCATTAAACAAGAACTGATAATCCAATAAAAATACGTCAAGCCGACATCCAAATTTGTAATGGCGTCCGTGATAAATGACTCGCATCCTGTCTTGATGTATGGCGTGATTAGGACAAATTGATAATCGATGCCTTTAAATGGAGAAGTAATTACCTTTGTGAGTTACCCTCATAAGATGAAGTAGTTAAACAAGGTCATCATGTTAGCTTCACGTGAATCTCACCCATTTATCTTATTGGGTATTAATGAAGTGATATCATGTACGTAATAATTATTATACATCATGTAAACATTATCATTACCCACCCTATTGCCGGACTTCTTAATGAAATATTTCTAACTAAGTGTCAAATATTACCAACACAGTGCCAGATATTACCAACACAATCAATCCATTAATTACGATTGACACGAACAACACCAATAGCAACACCATTAACATCAACAACATGAACAACACCAATAGTAACACAATTAACATCAACAACA
The DNA here is from genome assembly GCA_964023205.1 of Lutraria lutraria. Lineage (NCBI taxonomy): Eukaryota > Metazoa > Mollusca > Bivalvia > Venerida > Mactridae > Lutraria > Lutraria lutraria. The sequence continues at coordinate 22,009,758 of OZ026850.1, read as the reverse complement.
CAAACAACATCAATAGCAACACCAACACGAACAACATCAATAACAACACAATTAACACACGAACAACACCAATAGCAACACAATTAACATCAACAACGCAAACCAACACCAATAGTAACACCATTAACATCAACAACACGAACAACATCAATAGCAACACCATTAACACACGGACAACATCAATAGCAACGCCATTAACATCAACAACACGAACAACACCAATAGCAACACAATTAACACACGAACAACACCAATAGCAACACAATTAACACACGAACAACATCAATAGCAACACAATTAACACACGAACAACATCAATAGCAACACCATTAACATCAACAACACGAACAGGAGGACCAGTGGTGTAGGTGTAGCGCTTAGGACTCCTTACCCGGTGGTTGCGGGTTCGAATCCTACCAGTGGCGGAACTTGACCGGAACTTCATAATCCCTTCTTTCGGCGTGAGTACTGGTCAGAATCCAGGAAGCAGTCATTTACAGTTGTTAATATAAGTTGTAAGAACTTGCTCTACACTCCGTGTAAATAGATAACTTAAAGTTTAATAATAATTAACAACACGAATAACTACAACAATACGAACTACAACGGTGGCAGACTGACAACAACAACACTACAGACAACAGTATAAATAACAACAACAAATAAGTACAGTCAACTACATTTGTCAATAACAGATGACTTACAACAACAGGAATACTAACAACAATAATAACAAAACGAACAACAACAACACGATCTATGGAGATGACTGAACAACAACAAAGCAAACAACAACAACAACACGATCTATGGAGATGACTGAACAACAACAAAACAAACAACAACAACAACAACACGATCTATGGAGATGACTGAACAACAACAAAACAAACAACAACAACAACACGATCTATGGAGATGACTGAACAACAACAAAACAAACAACAACAACAACAACAACACGATCTATGGAGATGACTGAACAACAACAAAGCAAACAACAACAACAACTAGATCTATGGAGATGACTGAACAACAACAAAGCAAACAACAACAACAACTAGATCTATGGAGATGACTGAACAACAACAAAACAAACAACAACTGCAATTACAATAACAACACTAATAGCAGAAAAACCAAGAACAACAACAGCTACGAGTATAGCAAGACGAACTGATTTGGCTTTGTAATTATGTTCTGTTCAATTCAAATTAATTATATTTTGTAGACTTCAAAAACGAAACATAATTTACGCGTAATTGGCAACTGGTTCAGTTGAATGCCGAATATTTAGGATAATTATATATATAATTAAAATCATGATAAATATATATACATGTATAACAATTGAATATCCTGTTTTCCTTCTGAAGCAAGACGCTGTCAGACACACAGACACTCTTTTTCAGATCAAATAGAAAACCAAAGGTTTTAATACTCACGTGGTCTCATGTTCAGTTTTGAAGAATGGAGTAAACCCAATCTGAAAATATGAGATCGATATAATGAAGTAACCTTTAGGTTTGCTAGGTTTTGCTGTTCAGAGGTCTTTATTCTGCAATACACACATCGCCTAGAATCATAGTTCAATATGTTGAGTGGTTAATCGCTAACAGGGGAGAGTACTCGACACGCGAAGTTCTAACATATCACGAGGGTTGTTGTCACCCAGCATGAAACATACATTCATGCATTATTTTGAAACTGTAAAAGGTAAATAAAAGCCAGTGGACCGACTTAAACGTCTTACATCACTGATACGAATGCTTCCTGTACACTTACAAAGGTTTATACCCACTGACGTGTTGAAATATTTCATGATTATTTAGCGGCATGAGTTGCGCTGATAAATTGCTAATAAACTAATACGGATGATATGTTACACACCGTGTATATCCGGATAATAGGAACACTCTTGAATACAAATAACGCAGGGGCATGAATTCTAAAATATTTCATTTTTTTATATTTTTTTTCAAATATTTACATGAGATATTAAATCTGTTTATAAGTAAACATCCAGCATTGTTTGTATAATCTTTATGTAAGATGTCATTTAATTATTTGATTTCGTTAATTAGAAATCGTCAGATATGCATTTTAAGTTGTTATTTTCATGAGAAATTTTGGTCTTTTGTACGCCTACAGACCTCATTTTAGATTATTTTGTACTGGCACTAACACAAAATTACGCGTAAATGTCAGCAGAACGATAGTGTATAAATAATTTTGTTTTTATTTGAAAAACAGTCTCACAATTAAACACCAAAGAAAACATGTACAAAATGGTTTGGATCAAGTAAACGCCATCCTGAAAAACACATGGATAAAAAGAACGCACAAATGGATAGGTATCAACGTGGTCACAGTGACTTTCATTATTTATATTTTTATAGCAAATCACACATGTTGCATTCATTTTCTTTATCTTTTATATGACAGAACATCTATAGGATGATTGAGTCTGTTTCTAAGATTTGTGTGTTGTAATTTCTTGACTTTGTAGGACTTTTTCTTTACAGTAGATACATTTGAAGACTTTGGAAATATCTGATCTTTTTTTAAGTTATGCTATCATATAAAGACATTCAACATGTTCTTTATATAACAAATATTTTCTTTCAATTCAATTCATAAAAATATTCATAACACATTTATCCTGGAGGACATGCCTCGTCACACCCTATTTGTATATTGACCCTTTCGAATATAGCACCTCGGAGTAGCTGTATTTGGTGCATGTCCCTGTTTAAATTGGGGAGTTGTATACGGAAAAAGCATGTACAATGTCGAGTACAGCGGAACGACTGGTGTGGCTGATGAGATATCTCATGCCGCTCTTGTGCGATTGTACTGTACATGGTGTTATCCAATGTGTACTTACTTACACAGTCCTCTTCGATTCATGGGGGAACATTTGTTATCCACAACTCTACGCCATCTGGACCGGACCTGAGTCCTTGAAGACAGTCTTTAGCTCCTTGTCCAGCGTTCTTCTCTATGTCAGGACAGGTCTGTCTAGTCTTCTCTTGACCTGCGGGTTCCAGTCAAAAGATTAGTAGACAATAATTGTTGGGTCTTTGTGGATGGTGTGTCCGATCCATTGCCATTCCCCATCTTGATCGTTTCTTCGATGAGGATTTGCTAAAGTTCCACATGTCCTTAAGCTTGTTACAATCTTTTTCTGGTCAGCGGATTTGAAAAATCTGTCGCAGACATGTATTCACAAAGACATTCATTTTCTCGTCTAGTGTTTGGTGCGTCTCCCGGTCTCTGAACCGTAGAGTAAGATGAACATCACATTGACCTTAGGGCGGTGAAGACGTGCCTGGCTCATCAGATTCTAGACCGAATGTCTTTTTCTGTTCCGCTCGAAGTGCTGGTGGTGCCTCCTAGGTAGGTGAAGCTGCTGACATCTTCTATTAGGTTGTCTTGGATGATGAAGGGTGACTGAATCGCTCCATTAATCCTTCATGGACTTGGTCTTGCCTGCATTGATTGTCAGTCTGTAGATTGCGCAACCTGTTGAAGCTGGTCAGTTTTCTCCTGCATCTGGTGGAAGTATGTCAGCATCGAAGTCCAGATCTACTTTGTGAAGGTACACTGGAGGTCGCATGGAACATTGATGGTTGTCTTCAGTTTTCAACTTCACAATCGACTAAACGGTCAGAACACTCAAAATAATTGTTTTACAAACTACCTTAGTACGCGACATGCGAATACATACAATTCAATACATTTCTTTTCGTACACAAAACAGCGAAAGCTACAAATTTTTAGTTGCATAATCGTGCGTTACTGCTAATCCAATAAGTTGAGTTCGCTCTGAAAGCTCTGAAACAGTGGGATAATGTTCTGTTAAATACAATATGTTGATGGCTTAACTCACAAACCTTTGGCAAGGAAAGATTTATTGGTCTCATACCGAGAGTGCGTGTGACGTACTGTATCTAGGTGCCAGTTTAAGTTGTTTGTATGTCGTGTAGATCTTTATTCTGTCTATATCAATCTATCAAATTGGAAATATATTGGTCTTAGTAGGTTACCAACGTCGCCTTAATACTAGACATATCGCACGTACGTGGAAATAGTACTAGGCGGATAATGTCTTGATAATGCCGGATAATGGCGAATTATACTCTCAGAGATCCACAAATATGAACACATCTTATCAATAGCACATGTAAACAATGAACGTTCAGATTCTGAACTCAGTTCGCTGCTGTGTGTTTCTATATATTTTCTGGTGGACGGACGTGAAAAGATCGCAAATATCGTCAAACTGCTTAGATCAATAAACAAGAAGTGAGTGGTGCGGACGCCGTACTGGTACGAAGCGCAATATCTTTAACTAGGTTTATTGTTCAGCGTTATGTATCACACACATAAACTTAATACTGTTGAAAGCAAGCACATTCCCTCCAAAAGAAACAAGCACTTTACAAAAATATTTTCCACCACGATTCCTATGCGCGTATTAAAATCTTAAGAGAAATAAAAAACACCTTGACTGATGAGTCACTATGGTTGAGGGACGTATTTGTGTATTGTAATCTAAAAAGCTGATATCTACAGACTATTAAAGTCTACATTGTATTAGATATTCCTCATAAATGTTAAATCGTCAAGGGATATACTTTGTATGACGCAACAAAAACGCTAAACACTGTATTTGTATACGATTTTACGTATAGCAATAATACTAAAAGTGATAATTAAGCTATATTGTCTTAGAGATTATCAGACCGACAGCAAAGCATCAAATGTTTAACTGGTATTTTACTAAGTTTGCAATGTTTATTCGATTTTTGTTAATGATATCATTCCAAAACTCTCTTTATTATAAGCCTATATATTTTCTCCAAGTCATCTCATCCCTTCGTTTCTCCCTTCATTACATCATCCATTTCGTCATCCCATCATTACGCCAGCCCTTCATTACGTCATCCCGTCATTACGTCACCCTTCATTACGTCACCCCTTCATTACACCAACCCTTCATTACGTCATCCCTGCATTACGTCACCCCTACATTAACTCCCTTCATTACGTCACCCTTCATTACGTCATCCCTTCATTACGTCACCCCTTCATTACGTCATCCCTACATTACCTTCGTTCATTACGTCATCCCTACATTAACTCCCTTCATTACGTCATCCCTTCATTACGTCACCCCTTCATTACGCCTTCCCTACATTACCTTCGTACATAACGTCATCCCTACATTACCTCCTTTCATCACGTCATCGCTGCATTACGTTATCCCTACATTACCTCCCTTCATAACGTCATCCTTACATTACATCCCTTCATTATGTCATCCCTACATTACCTCCCTTCACATTGCGTCATCCCTACATTACGTCACCCATGCGTTACTTCAGTTCATTACGTCATCCCTACATTACCTCCTTTCATTACGTCATCCCTACATTACGTCATCCCTACATTACCTCCTTTCATTACGTCATCCCTACATTACGTCATCCCTACATTACCATCTTTCTTTACGTCATCCCTACATTACGTCATCCCTACATTACCTCCTTTCATTACGTCATCCCTACATTACGTTTCCTCCCTTCATTACGTCACCCCTACATTATATCCCTTTATTACGTCATCCCTTCGTTACCTTATTCCAGAAAGGTTAGATTACACCTACATTACCTGGTCCTAACTTTACCTCAACAATTTACCATCAGGTATAGCTACGAGCTCGTATATCAGTAAATGTTATAAATCTACAATCTGTTTGTTATAATAAGATTGAAGATACACGATAAAACATAAACATAGTTATATCAACTGAAGATCACCAAATTCTATATTTTAGAGAAGTTATGATTATAACGATTGACTGTAAAGCTTAAAGTGTCAATCTATTATAAACAACGTATCTGTAAACATATTTAAAGATCTTATATTATATCTCATCCGAAATCTGGATTATTTGGTTATTCTAGAATTATCTGAATTAGCCAATATCTTTTTTGTATTGGCCGTAAAACCTTATTTATTGGTCACCTGCGAATACTGGTCAACTCAACACATCGGACATTACCCGACAGCCCTGTTAGATCGAGTGTCCGGCGGACGTAACCGAGATCATCTCATGAAAACGTACAATCATGGGTATGATTGTTCCGCAACTTTTGGCACATTTAATAGTTGTACGAGTAGATAGTAGATATCAATCACTAAACAGTGGAGTTAAATCATCGTAAACCTGTATAAAACATCTGATCTACTCAAGTAAATCTGATCAGCACAGTAAGACCTGTGCTAATCTTTTCTTTTACATCCAAGATATGTTTATATTTTATTGAAATCCAGACTTGCTTCACTCTGATTGTAACATCTCTCGTCAACAGGTAGGTTTATGTTTCTGTTATAAATATCTAATAAAGTACATTTTTAATAAGTCTAGTATGCCAATGCCACTTTAGTTGATTTTAATCCATGTGAATCCTGAATCATACATCTCGGTGACCTATTTACTGCAAAACTTCTCTTAGCAACCGTCTTAATATTTTCGGAACGGTGTATTATACAGTGCAAGCTCTACAAATCATGTTTTTGTTGGGAGGTTGTTGCTCTAGAGAGTTTAAATTAATAGTTAAATTGTACAGTTCGGGAAAATCATGCTGTTTTTTGAAGGGAGGTTGTTGCTCAAGAGAGGACTGCTCTGGAGAGGTTGTTGCTCAAGAGAGGGCCGCTCTGGAGAGGTTGTTGTTCAAGAGAGGGCTGCTCTGGAGAGGTAACACTGTATATCATCGATATTTAATTAATAGAAAACATCTTTAAGTGGATAAAAACATCGGATTATTGTCCCCCCAAGGTGATGACCGAAGTTTTACTGTATTTCTCTTAATATTATAAGTTAATATTATTAAGTTTCATCCGTGGTCGTGTGGCAAGTCACTAAATGACACTATGTGTTGTTGCTATTTTAAAACCCCAGAGAAAAAATAAACATAATAATAAATAAACAATAATAATAAATAAACATAATAATAAATAAACAATAATAATAAATAAACATAATAATAAATAAACAATAATAATAAATAAACAACAATAATAAATAAACAATAATGACAGATGGTTTATTTCGACTTTAATGGTAATTGAATGTGACTATGACTGACCAACTCGCCGTCGTCAGATAAAATCTAAAATTAGGTCCCTTCAGTTTGACATTGCTTCCTTAAACCTGCAACGTTTTCAATCAAATATTCGCAGTGAACATATGACACCACCAGGAACCCAAGGTTACTAGATCTAATGTTCTCCTTATTAAATTAGGCTCTTTGAACGGAAGGCATAGGCCCAAAACAAAGTAGACATCTTGATTCCAACATAACGTTATCTATGAAAATGCCATACAAAAGATATTCTGTGACCAGGATCGAGCACATTGTTTGCAAACTCTAACACGAGGGCCTTTGACTTAAAACATTCTATATATGTAGTTAGATTATACGGCAGACTTCAGAATAGCCTGTTTATATCATACATTTAATAAGTTTATAAACGACACTGGTAACCAGTTCAGACAGGTTAGTCTTAAATTTGACATATTGATAGAGACATAAAGGCAAGCACTTTGCGTCATTCATAAATCGTGACCTGGCAACTTTATGAATTGCGTCATAAAATCTCGCTATTGCGTCTTATAAACAAATCATTTGCAAAAGGTTTATAGGTTACTAGTAAGTAAGTGATTACCTTTTTGTTTGTAATAAAATAAAACGTATCACTCTAGATATGTGTAGTCACAGACTGAAGAGAATAAAAAACTGTCCTTAGACCTGGACGGAACACAATGTCCATGGTTTGAAATGTGTTTTCGTTTTAAGCCATTTTCAGTTTTCAACAAAGGTGGAAAACCTGGGTATCGTATTGAAATACATTTATGGTCGAGTATGACGGCATCAGATGAATGAGTTCTGTTCGAAAATTTGTCTGGTTGACTTATCGCAGCCAAACTTCGTGATATTATAGCAAGTTGTTATAAAGCCCCATTTTGGTATGGATCTGGGGCTCTATGGTCACACATAGATTGTCTAAGATATTGTATGGATCTGGGGCTCTATGGTCACACATAGATTGTCTAAGATATTGTATGGATCTGGGGCTCTATGGTCACACATAGATTGTCTAAGATACTGTATGGATCTGGGGCTCTAGGGTCACACATAGATTGTCTAAGATATTGTATGGATCTGGGGCTCTATGGTCACACATAGATTGTCTAAGATATTGTATGGATCTGGGGCTCTAGGGTCACACATAGATTGTCTAAGATATTGTATATAACAAAGACATGTGTAAGCATGTGTAAACCAGTCTAGCAATAACGAAATAAAAATGTATTACTTTTGTAACTCGGGGTACTGCATACTTACATTATTTTTATAAATAGATTGTGTTTCTCTCTCGTTATAAAGGCTATTTGTTCGTACATGCATACTTATGTAGGTGAGTGAAATAATATTTATGATATATATAATAAATACAATGCTTCCAATCATATCAATAACAATAAACAATCGAAAATAATGTAAATCTGTTTTATAGTATATTCAATCCAGTCTCAATAAGTTACCTTGATTATAATACGGAACAAACCACTTAAGACTACGTAAAAATGTTCGATCTTTTTAAGCAACATCTGTTAATTTTAGTAATTTCAAGTAATGCATCTGTGCAGTTACATCAAAATCAATGTAAACATTTAAATATAATACACAGTTATAAACAGTTACAGGGACTAACTGGAGATCTTAATAATAACTTATTTCTTTTACATATTTTACTACATGTATCTCCAAATAACAAATAAATAACGATGGGTCTCTTCTGAGGAGGAGGAGGGGGGTAGTATTTCATTCTTATCCGATTGTATATACGAGCTCATTCTGACCAGAATTTACTGTAATACAATCAATTTTCTAGCTATGTTTACAATACACTATACTGAAATATCACTTTGAAAGTACATTAATATGTTGATTTTATGTACAGGAGCATAAATTACAATACTTTGTTCATTTATTGAACAATTAAAGTAAAGATTACCCCCTCCCCCGCCCCTCCCCCTGTCAAACAGATAGACATCTTCATGAACTACACGAAACAAACACTTGAACAATATTTAATGATAAAATAATCACTGGTTTTATTACGCATTCGGCTATTTTGGAATTAAGATGTTACACGATAATCTAACGATCATTAACTAATTACGGAGCCCTTAATGTCCAATATAAAATATATAAGCGTATATAACTTACTTTAAAAGAAGATAATCTTCACTTAATAAATTCAATACGGAAGTAATCTTATAGTTAAATAAGAAGAAATTAGCACCGAGAAGTATGCATTTTTTTCCTAGGAATAACAAATTAAAAATTAAATTGATTGTTTGACGCAATAGCAAAAACCCTGTAGAAAATATGGCCAAAAGTTGTATCTATATTCTTTGTAATTATTTTTTGTTATCTTTGGTGTTGATTTTTTAGCTTCATTACTAATCTGCGCTATTTCTGAGATCGTTATTTAATTTATCAATTTATATAAAAGGCCTTTTTATTTAAAAAAAACATTTTTACCATAATATATTTATTATGCCTTGAACACCTCATTACACACGTGATTGAAAAATTGTTAAAAACGAATAGTTTTATATAAATTAGTTTTCATTTAATGCAAGTAATTTACTGGACCCGCCTTCGTTGTCGAGTGGTTAAGGTCGCTGACTTCAAATCACTGTAACCTCTCACTGATAGATGATCGTGGATTCAAGCCAAGCTACCGGCCATGTCTCTTTACGTTTGAAAGTAGGCAGTTGCTAACGGAGGATGGGAGTCTAGTACTGGTTCTTCCCAGGAACGATGTTTAGGTGAACTGTCCGCCACATATGACTCTGACTGTTGAAAAGGGGCGTAAAACCCAATGAAACAAGCACTAGTAATTTGCTATTCTTCAAGCAAGAAATATTCTAAACGTGATTTTATATATGTGATACATTCAATAACGACAGAATACGTTGGTTACAAATCAAATATTTATTGCTGGTAAAGTGTTTGTATAAAACTGCGTTAAGCATTATCATGAACACCTACTGCTAGATGCATTATTTAGATAAGTCTAAAATAAAATAATCCCGATTTTTGATGATTAGATCGTTAAATCGTTTGTAGAAATAGATGCTGAAAATATAGATATTGTAATGAAAAATAATCAAGATATTGTAGAAATGGATGCTGTATATATAGATATTGTAATGAAAAATAATCAAGATATTATAGAAATAGATTGGTACGATGAAGTGTTACAAGCCCAGGAGCCAGTCGTTATAACATTATATTCCACGTGGAACTTGTAATTTAGTGAAATTCAGCTGATAAAAACACGTGTATCCTATGAGTACGATAGTATATAGTGTATTAATAGTATATCCATAGTTCTGTGTAAAAAACATTATTGACTGTGAGTATTGAGCACGTACAACGAGTCGATATGTGACATCCTTGCTGTGCTTACATATCATCCTGTTGCCAAATGTATGCTTTGGGGGGGGATGGCACAAATCGCCACGCCCTTCAGGCGTCTTAGATGTTCTTGGACTCGAAACATGCCGTATATTTACACTGCTTGTCATACATGTAGTTTATTGTGACAAATGTACCCATGACTACCATCCATTGGGTTCAGGGATATATTGATTTACTGTACCATTTCAAAGTGATCAAGGAACATATCGACGAATCTTAAGTCAAAAGATAAACAGAAATCATAAAAGTAAAAACTGAATAACATCATATCAGTCGTGAGAGGGAAGTCGACGATGAAAACATTAAACACGTCAATAAAAAATGTTTAGACAGACGGGTAGGTAAAACTAAATAAACTTTATACATTTTACAAACAATTTTTGAGAGATTTATTGACGTCTAACGTAACATATGATATACAACTAACACGTGCTTACCATCATTTTTACTTCCAGCTCTCAAACATAGTTTATATTTATTTTTTATGTCTTCTGTCCAGTGTAGTCTGCTAAACATTTGTACTAGATATGACTTGATTTATTTATCACAGTAAGGCGGCGGAGCAGCTGTCAAGTGGCTGTGAGTTCAGGGTTGAAGAATTTTGTTGTTTCTGGTGTTTACCGGTGACTGTAACTTATGGCTGCTTGAACGTTCCTGGTGGTGTCCATCGGGGAATTTGTAGTTTTTTGTATGTTTACTTTGGCCTTGGGAAAGTTGGATTTTGTGTTGAGGATCGTTTCTAAAAATCATTTTCTTGTCTATATTATCTACAACTAGCATTAATCTTTAATAGAATTCCAACATAAGACAATTAAATCCTTCTTTTGTTGTCTTCTTGTTTCTCACTTGCAATACAACTTAATACGATTTATCCAAAATACTTCAACATTATAATGTGGTTAATATCAATCTTGTTTTGTTTTGTACGTTTTAGTTTACTTCAAAATCATTTTACTGCGTCTGTGTGAGCTATAAATTCTCTTTTAACACGAAACAAAAAATCAGCATAAATAATAAACTTTAATTAATCAATCAACATCAGATTTCAAATGGAATATAAATTAATTAAACATAGATAACTTTCTATAATGTTAAATACAGGGTTAAACTTCTACAAAATTCTTCGACCCCCCCCCCCCCTCCATATAAACAGTTGGCAGTAGAAATAAACGTGTACACTACAGCAGCCATACTCATAGCATGATATATTATATGATCCGCCCTGACGTATATTTCATAAATCACTTATTAAGCTGAATAACGGTAGGCGGCTTCCATCAAATCTTGCTTTATTTATATTTACAACCTTTTTACCACAATCGAGTTTCTAAATATACGTTTAAATCGCGCCGTGCATGTGTGCTGCCGTTTTACGAATTCGATTACCCGTGAAGAACTGTTCGTTTGGACAACGTACAGGTGAGGGGAAAGGATTGGATCCAGTTTTTTGTTTAGCCATATGCATTGTTTAATTTAGTTACGATATCGTTTGACGGTTGAGTTACGGAAATAAGCACGCAGTGCACGGTGGTTACGACAGAATTAATCATTCATTGTTCTGAAAACGTTGTGGGTGCTTTAACACAAAGTGTGTTGCAGTATTACTCTAGTAATTTATATAGGAAGTGTTGTTTTGTCAAAGTGTGTCGCTATGGATTCATGGAAGCTAGTTTGTGTTCTTATGAGTCTCTTCTTTCTTGTACTAAGGTAAAGTAATTGATCTATTATATTAATAAAAATATATTTTTGAATAATAACATGTGTGTACGATTATCAGAGGTTCCGGTACTTTGTTATTATAACAATAAAAAAGACGCAAAATGGATAGACTGTTGCAAATAGATTAACTTTGTCTGTAAGTTGTAGGGTCTTAAATCTTCAGCGTATATTAAAATGTTTTAAATAACACACTTACATATACATGCATATATTCACTCTAGTTTTCTTAAGACTGAAAGTGGAAAGGGACTATAAATCTAATTTGTTTATTTCATTGTAATCGCAGGTTAAAACACTTTGTACTGGAATTGGACAAACAAGGTCACAAGTTTGTCATATGTATATGTATCAATTCAATGAAATAAATCATCAAATGTTACACTATTTAAAGATCCTTTGCGTAAACTATTTGTCTTTGTTATAAGACGGACATTTTGAAGTATTTTTAGAAACGTGAACTGGAGACTTTCTACAATAAGCACTAGTCGGATGTATGACCATGACACGTAGTTGAACAAAATTGAATATAAATGATAAATTAGAAATACGAGTTAGATCAGTTTATTCCTGAATTCCGTTAAATGCTTGTCATGATAACATTCCGTTGTATAATTTGTACATTAAACTAGTCATGCTTTGAATTAAACATTGAACAATTCAAGTGAACAAAATACAACTTATAGCTGCAACTTTCATTTGGTATAATACCATTTTGACAATTTTGTGAGTTATTGATGCTGTAAAGGCGGAAACTGATTATTTACCCAGTTACTGTTGTAACAATTGTTTAATGGTTTTGTTTAATGAATTTAGCGTGTTCCAAGATCGACGTTGGCTCGCACAAATCGGCACTCTTTCTGTTGTACTTATTCTTTACTCATTCTTAAATTCTTATTATCCTTTTTAGTTTTTATAATATGTCTACTACTTGCTACAGTGTTACAGTTTTTTTTTCTCATTCATGTTTTTCTTCCATCAACCAATCATTGGAATCACGTGACTGAGTCCAGGTACCTTTATTATTGACTAACTCCTTTATACAAGTTTACTTCTTTCAAAGATAAAATGAATGTGTGCTTCGAGTTTATGATCGTTTTTATGTCGCGAAATAGCTTATAAATATCACAGATGATAACTAAAGATGTTCTATAATTGATAGTTAAGATAAGATTTATTACCTCGGCAGATGTGGCATCTATTCTCATACCCACCGCTTTCTTTCTATACTTGTTGTCTTTGAAACAAATGTTAAAACTTTGATGTTACTACGACTTTCAGTTATTTATTTCTATCATAAAAATAACAACAAACTTTGCTTGTTAGCCAGTGTAAGTAGGCACTGATTAATTTGGGATAAAGTCTCCAAAAATAACTATTTGATGGCACAAGGAAAGAAGTAACATAAACATAAAACGGGAACCAAAAGAAGCGCGTGTTTACAATCAGGAAATGAGAACATGACGTGTAAGTTTAGTAAATTCTGTAAAAGACTTACCGACACCTTCTGAACATATGAATATATGAAGAGTTTCATTGTATTAATTCTTTATACATAATTAACAAATATATTATTTCTTTGTTCAGTGCTCGATGTTACAAATTACCAAATATAACGAACGTATTAATTGCTATTACAGTAAACTGTCAAGGACCACTATCTTATGACTGATGTTATTTACTCTTTATATAGATACTATGATGAACTTACAAATATGATACAAATATCGAAGTTGGCCCATACTTTAGGGTACAAAATGCTGAGATAAAAATTCAAGAACTCGGGAATACTCTGATTCAACACAAACAGAAACATGAATCATAATTAGTACAACTCTTGTCTCGTTATCAGCTACCAAACCTCTGAACACGAAAGTAGCCATTAATTCAAGTTCTAAATTAGCTTTTTGTGTTCCAAATATCATAGCGTAGTATAACACCACCCATAATTATGCTTCAGAACATATGATCAGTCCAAGAAACAACTACTTGTAAGTTATAAACGAGCATATATTTATTATTTGAAATTTGTGTTTCTGTACAAGTGTGTTGTTTCTGTATAAATATGTTGTTTCTTGTACAAGTGTGTTGTTTCTGTACAAGTGTGTTGTTTCTGTACAAGTGTGTTGTTCAAACATCTGCCTGGTCCTTATGTCGCACAGGGCACACTTATCGTTGATAACTTTGTTGGCATTATAAATCTACAAGATGTTTTACATTGTTTATAAACAAATGGTTACAAATACAAAATAAAAATGACCTAATACGTCAATCAGCAAATTAATTTGTCATCTTCATTCTAATTAGACCACCATATATTTAATTAAGGAAGCGAAGTAAAAGACAACTCAGTAGCAGATTTTTCTGTTAAAACTTTAACATATTTGATACACCATGTAACTTACTCACAAAATTGGCAAATGAACGTAACATTGTACTAATGATAAATGAACATAATAGTTTATAAACCTATACATAAAAGTTGTTGAAAGGCCCTTTTCATAAACATGCTATTCGAAAAGATACTATAAATTATTTGTGTTTTAACTCATGAAACTTGCTAATTGTATACATTTTAGATATTTACCATAAACATGTTTTTACATTTACAAACATTCTAAGTTTACCTGATATATTCCATTGTTTTCGATGACTGAATACAATTATTCTTTGATAACAAGAAATTGATGGCAGCAATATCACCCTGTCTGGCTCTCATGTGCCTGCCAAGAATTATTGTAAATCCATTAGTATACTATAGGTCTCAACAATTGACTTATATTTCATATTTTAATAGACGGTTTTGTCTTCTGACGATGGAAGTGATGTAGTCCTTATTGTTTTCAAATTAAGTAAATAGCAGCAGTGTGTATACGACTTGATGTGAAAAGACAAAAAGTTCCAAACGTCATCCTTGGATTAATAAGTTAAAATATTGTAAAACTCGTCATTTTAATCCGAATTCAACGACGGTCGAAATTTTACTATACCATGACTGTATTACATTGTTATCTTAAAAATGGTACCGTTTTTTAACTATAACACAAAGTGATTTAATGAACAAGTAATGTTTCGTAACTGCAAAAAGTATAAACGCCCGTTTGGTTCTTTTATTGCACTTTATTTGTACACAATGTATATTATATAGAAATCATTCATATCAACAAAATAGAACCTAACAGATACTTTATTGCAAGACTTGATTCATGGCTCATCATCATTTACGTATACAGATTATACATATTAACTTGCGACATGGGATGTTAACATAAATAAGTATTGAGATGTTGACTGTACCTTGTGGAGTACAAGGTTTTGTATTGGCATAGATTCGATGAAAACTTATAAGGTTAACTGATCGTCGGTATGTAACTAGAACATTGAAGGAAACAGACTGAAGCCTCTGATAATTATTTGTGACATTTAGAAAATAGCAGCTTGTATGCAAGTAATAAGTGTTAATGATTGCACGATGTATTATGTAAAAATTCCACTGATGTATGTAAACAATGAGCATATTTCATCAGAGAAGTGTTCATCAAATAAATCACACGAATGCTATTATTTTATCTTTCATATATTTTAAAATGAGTATTATTCATTTTGGTAGAAAACTTTTTATCACAGCATATGACAAAACGAGGTATCATTTCACTGGTAATAAAAAGGCATTTATATTTTCATCCAAAGAAAATACAATATATTTACCAGAAGACAGTGTCACATATTAATTATGTTCCTCAAAGAACCTGCATGAGATTGTAAAAAACGTTTCTATTTAAATAAGTAACACGTCGTCTACAGGACAATATGTGTGTTTTCTATTAACTAAGTCGTTATTTTCATAATAAAATTACTGTTCATTTTGCTTCGAACGGATCAGTGAAAACCTTTTCCTATGAGATGCAAGCACTATAGTAAAATATCTAGGTATTCTCCTATCTGAACTATATTTCCCATGAGATGCAAGCACTATAGTAAAATATCTAGGTATTCTCCTATCTGAACTATATTTCCTATGAGATGCAAGTACTATAGTAAAATATCTAGGTATTCTCCTATCTGAACTATATTTCCTAAGAGATGCAAGCACTATAGTAAAATATCTAGGTATTCTCCTATCTGAACTATATTTCCTATGAGATGCAAGTACTATAGTAAAATATCTAGGTATTCTCCTATCTGAACTATATTTCCTATGAGATGCAAGTACTATAGTAAAATATCTAGATATTCTCCTATCTGAACTATATTTCCTATGAGATGCAAGTACTATAGTAAAATATCTAGGTATTCTCCTATCTGAACTATATTTCCTATGAGATGCAAGCACTATAGTAAAATATCTAGGTATTCTCCTATCTGAACTATATTTCCTATGAGATGCAAGTACTATAGTAAAATATCTAGGTATTCTCCTATCTGAACTATATTTCCTATGAGATGCAAGCACTATAGTAAAATATCTAGGTATTCTCCTATCTGAACTATATTTCCTATGAGATGCAAGTACTATAGTAAAATATCTAGGTATTCTCCTATCTGAACTATATGTCCTATGAGATGCAAGTACTATAGTAAAATATCTAGGTATTCTCCTATCTGAACTATATTTCCTATGAGATGCAAGTACTATAGTAAAATATCTAGGTATTCTCCTATCTGAACTATATTTCCTATGAGATGCAAGTACTATAGTAAAATATCTAGGTATTCTCCTATCTGAACTATATGTCCTATGAGATGCAAGCACTATAGTAAAATATCTAGGTATTCTCCTATCTGAACTATATTTCCTATGAGATGCAAGTACTATAGTAAAATATCTAGGTATTCTCCTATCTGAACTATATTTCCTATGAGATGCAAGTACTATAGTAAAATATCTAGGTATTCTCCTATCTGAACTATATTTCCTATGAGATGCAAGCACTATAGTAAAATATCTAGGTATTCTCCTATCTGAACTATATTTCCTATGAGATGCAAGTACTATAGTAAAATATCTAGGTATTCTCCTAATATCTGAACTATATGTCCTATAAGATGCAAGTACTATAGTAAAATATCTAGGTATTCTCCTATCTGAACTATATTTCCTATGAGATGCAAGCACTATACCTCCTATCTGAACTATATTTCCTATGAGATGCAAGTACTATAGTAAAATATCTAGGTATTCTCCTATCTGAACTATATTTCCTATGAGATGCAAGTACTATAGTAAAATCCAATCTGAACTATATTTCCTATGAGATGCAAGTACTATAGTAAAATCCAATCTGAACTATATTTCCTATGAGATGCAAGTACTATAGTAAAATCCTATCTGAACTATATTTCCTATGAGATGCAAGTACTATAGTAAAATCCAATCTGAACTATATTTCCTATGAGATGCAAGCACTATAGTAAAATCCTATCTGAGCTATATTTCCTATGAGATACAAGCACTATAGTAAAATATTTAGGTATTCTCCTATCTGAACTATATCTTCATGCTTCATTTGTTTAGTTTTCACCTGGTTAAGTTTCCATGTTATATATTACACCGGGCGTGTGGAAGAACTTTTAGGAAAGGTAATAATATCATACCTGGACTATCAAATCATGTAAATACAGAAAGCATTCGATATTAAGACCTGAATATTGTATTTTCTTAACATTATAAACCTCTCATTATAAAACTAACCGATCCGAAAATATGTGAACGTTTTATAGAAGTCTTCTGAGCTGTCTCTACTTGAGGTGGTACTGTATATTTTAGACAAGGGGGAATATTTATATCATCAATACAGTTAGACCCTGATTAAGACTACCGTCTGGACGTTCTTACTGGTGAACAAGTCTGTCGGTGGGTACTAGTCTGGAATGGTCGGTAACAAAGTTACAAGGGTTAAACTAGATTTAAGGGCCCACCCAACACTAACCTTAAAGTTCCACAAATATATGATGGATGGATACAAACATGTGAAAGAGAATATAATCAACAATAAACATAAATAGAAGTTTATTACTGACACTCAGATAATTGACAGAGTTATAGAATGATCATTGAAACACTTGTGGCTGATGATTTTGTTAACAACTTTCTTAAAATAATAGTTAAGTTTTGACGGACAGAAGTGTGAACATGCAATTAACGTTTATTAAGAATCGTTGGTGGCTAAGACAAGTGTATGTACAATAAGCCATGATTTAATGGGTTCTAATTCTGTGAACGTACAATAACCCAAGATTTAATGGGTTCTAATTCTGTGAACGTACAATAAATAAGCCATGATTTAATTGGTTCTAATTCTGTGAACTTACAATAAGTCATGATTTAATGGGTTCTTAATCTGTGAACGTACAATAAGACATGATTTAATGGGTTCTTATTCTGTGAACGTACACTAAGCCATGATTTAATGGGTTATAATTCTGTGAACGTACAATAACCCAAGATTTAATGGGTTCTAATTCTGTGAACGTACAATAATCCATGATTTAATGGGTTCTAATTCTGTGAACCTAACAATCATGTAATCTCTAAACATACATTGTCATGGTAATATGGATATCATCAGATACATAAAGATAAATACGGGGTTTATAATACAAATTCAGCATCTTCACACATTTTATAATTATTCATATGAATGATAATGATTGTTAAAATCATTGTACACAAATACAGTAAAACATGCTTGCAGTCAACTCAGACATAAAGAACTACAGGATAAAGTTGAGCCTGCAAAACTAGCTCACCCCTAACGCCCATCCGTTCAAGGTAGTATCATCTGGGAGGCTGTATTTTGTCCCATAGTTTTATCTGTTGCCATGTGCTGGGTAAGTGTTGGGTTGTTTGGTGTTGTAGATTTTGATATGTTTTAATGTTTGTCAGGAATCTTTTTCTAATCTATATGTATCATTCCTTCCTGACAAATCCTTTCATACTTCAATGTTAAATAATTACCGCAAGTGTATGATGGATATTGTAAGATTAAGTGACTTATCTTTATTTAATAAATGTAATTTTACTTCCATTACTCTGCTGTCATAACTACACACATAGTCATAAATATATATCATGTTAGATTCAGAAGAATTGGAATTTTCTATGGTGCTTTCAGACAATTATTTTTTAAACAGACCTAGAATGTTTACATTTTCTCCTTGCATACCTGCATGTTAAACATAATGCACATTAATCGGTATGTCAATGTTTAATTCTTTGATAAATATTTAGATAATACAAAATGGTCGACAAAAACGAATCGATCAACCAACGTCTTGTTATTTTCTAATGATGGGTGCATTTAATGTGTGTTAGTGTGTTCGTGGTTTTCTATATGGTTCTGTGTTTCTATATAGCTGGAGATTTGTGGAGATGGTTTAATGTGATGCTATTAATCAAGTGGTTTCATATTGATTCGATTTGGCTTTGTTATTGGGTCAAGGATTGTCGTATTGACCCGAGGCCGAATACCGAGGGCCAATACGACTTTTTTCAAGATGGCGTCCATTTTTATGTATATTATCAATTTTCGCATTGACCCTCCTTCTCTGCCAATCAAAATGCTTGAAACTCGTATTCGTCCTCCTTCTCTGCCAATCAAAATGCTTGAAACTCGTATTGACACTCCTTCTCTGCCAATCAAAATGCTTGAAACTCGTATTCGTCCTCCTTCTCTGCCAATCAAAATGCTTGAAACTAGTATTCGTCCTCCTTCTCTGCCAATCAAAATGCTTGAAACTCGTATTGACCCTCCTTCTCTGCCAATCAAAATGCTTGAAACTCGTATTCGTCCTCCTTCTCTGCCAATCAAAATGCTTGAAACTCGTATTGACCCTCCTTCTTTGCCAATCAAAATGCTTGAAACTCGTATTGACCCTCCTTCACTGCCAATCAAAATGCTTGAAACTCGTATTGACCCTCCTTCTCTGCCAATCAAAATGCTTGAAACTAGTATTCGTCCTCCTTCTCTGCCAATCAAAATGCTTGAAACTCGTATTGACCCTCCTTCTCTGTCAATCAAAATGCTTGAAACTCGTATTCGTCCTCCTTCTTTGCCAATCAAAATGCTTGAAACTCGTATTCGTCCTCCTTCTTTGCCAATCAAAATGCTTGAAACTCGTATTGACCCTCCTTCACTGCCAATCAAAATGTTTGAAACTCGTATTGACCCTCCTTCTCTGCCAATCAAAATGCTTGAAACTAGTATTCGTCCTCCTTCTCTGCCAATCAAAATGCTTGAAACTCGTATTGACCCTCCTTCACTGCCAATCAAAATGCTTGAAACTCGTATTCGTCCTCCTTCTTTGCCAATCAAAATGCTTGAAACTCGTATTCGTTCTTCTTCTTTGCCAATCAAAATGCTTGAAACTCGTATTCGTCCTCCTTCTTTGCCAATCAAAATGCTTGAAACTCGTATTCGTCCTCCTTCACTGCCAATCAAAATGCTTGAAACTCGTATTCGTCCTCCTTCTTTGCCAATCAAAATGCTTGAAACTCGTATTCGTCCTCCTTCTTTGCCAATCAAAATGCTTGAAACTCGTATTCGTCCTCCTTCTCTGCCAATCAAAATGCTTGAAACTCGTATTGACCCTCCTTCTCTGCCAATCAAAATGCTTGAAACTCGTATTCGTCCTCCTTCTTTGCCAATCAAAATGCTTGAAACTCGTATTCGTCCTCCTTCACTGCCAATCAAAATGCTTGAAACTAGTATTCGTCCTCCTTCTCTGCCAATCAAAATGCTTGAAACTCGTATTGACCCTCCTTCTCTGCCAATCAAAATGCTTGAAACTAGTATTCGTCCTCCTTCTCTGCCAATCAAAATGCTTGAAACTCGTATTGACCCTCCTTCTCTGCCAATCAAAATGCTTGAAACTCGTATTGACCCTCCTTCTTTGCCAATCAAAATGCTTGAAACTCGTATTGACCCTCCTTCACTGCCAATCAAAATGCTTGAAACTCGTTTTGACCCTCCTTCACTGCCAATCAAAATGCTTGAAACTCGTATTGACCCTCCTTCTTTGCCAATCAAAATGCTTGAAACTCGTATTGACCCTCCTTCACTGCCAATCAAAATGCTTAAAACTCTTTTCGGTTCAGGTTTCTCGTATTGCCCAGTTAACCTCTATA
Source organism: Lutraria lutraria (assembly GCA_964023205.1). NCBI lineage: Eukaryota > Metazoa > Mollusca > Bivalvia > Venerida > Mactridae > Lutraria > Lutraria lutraria. Next base: position 21,988,347 of record OZ026850.1, on the reverse strand, counting down.
TTAACCTAGCCTCTCTCTTATAATTCTCTCTCATTTATTAAATATCACTGCATATTGTTTCTACAGCTCGACTTTCGCAGTGATGGTTAGATTCTGGTTTTATATATACCTCGTGTGATACGGCATACTGTTCTGTAGTGTTACCTTTACTGGGAATCTGTTTTTTACTTGCATCTCAAACTTTTCTGCTTGAACACATCATCAATAAACTAGAAATAGACCACAGGTTGTCTATATGTAAATTATACCAGGTGCTGCGATAAATCTATATTAAAGAGTACATTTTTGTATATTGTTTTGCACAAAGAATTGAATACCGTGTGTTCTTCTTCATCTTCTAAACAACATTAGAAAAAACTTGCAGTATAAAATATTATATAATTATATACTATTATTTACTACGGGAAGTCTGTATAAAACAGGACTGTTTCATAATTCCACCCACTCAGCTCCATACGTCATGTGTTCTTAATACTGACCTCATATTTTGACTGCACGAGCTCACGGCACAGGACATGCTTTCTGTGAAGATTTAACCACACCAGTTGTATGGTCACAGTTTAATACAGAAGTGGATTCATACTTTTGATAATGATATTAAAACTGGCGTAGAATACTAAACTTATATTTCGGCAAACATCCTGTAATATACAACTGATAGACTGTTCAAAACCACATAGAACAGTTCATGTGAAACTGCATGATGGGCGGTTTCTGCGTTGGCAATACAAATCAAAGTACTGAAAGTACTCATGGAAACTGAACTTATATAGAGTTTAATTGCATGGCAGATATAGATAAATATAATACAAATGTACTTATGTCTGCATCAAAATCCAGGTGTGCATCAAAATCCATGTGCACTGAGCGAGTGATGGCTAAACAAGCTGAATTATCATTCTGTTTCCAACAGTAGATCACGTGACATTTATAAAACAATAGATCACACGACATTTATAAAACAATAGATAACGTAACATTTATAAAACAATAGATAACGTAACATTTATATAACAATAGATCACGTGACATTTATAAAACAGTAGATAACGTAACATTTATAAAACAATAGATCACGTGACATTTATAAAACAGTAGATAATGTAACATTTATAAAACAGTAGATAACGTAACATTTATAAAACAGTAGATAACGTAACATTTATAAAACAATAGATCACGTGACATTTATAAAACAGTAGATAACGTAACATTTATAAAACAATAGATCACGTGACATTTATAAAACAGTAGATCACGTAACATTTATAAAACAGTAGATAACGTAACATTTATAAAACAATAGATCACGTGACATTTATAAAACAGTAGATAACGTAACATTTATAAAACAATAGATCACGTGACATTTATAAAACAGTAGATAACGTAACATTTATAAAACAATAGATCACGTGACATTTATAAAACAGTAGATCACGTGACATTTATAAAACAATAGATCACGTGACATTTATAAAACAGTAGATAACGTAACATTTATAAAACAATAGATCACGTGACATTTATAAAACAGTAGATCACGTGACATTTATAAAACAATAGATCACGTGACATTTATAAAACAGTAGATCACGTGACATTTATAAAACAGTAGATAACGTAACATTTATAAAACAATAGATCACGTGACATTTATAAAACAGTAGATCACGTAACATTTATAAAATAGTAGATAACGTAACATTTATAAAACAATAGATCACGTGACATTTATAAAACAGTAGATAACGTAACATTTATAAAACAATAGATCACGTGACATTTATAAAACAGTAGATAACGTAACATTTATAAAACAATAGATCACGTGACATTTATAAAACAGTAGATCACGTGACATTTATAAAACAATAGATCACGTGACATTTATAAAACAGTAGATAACGTAACATTTATAAAACAATAGATCACGTGACATTTATAAAACAGTAGATAACGTAACATTTATAAAACAATAGATCACGTGACATTTATAAAACAGTAGATCACGTGACATTTATAAAACAATAGATCACGTGACATTTATAAAACAGTAGATCACGTGACATTTATAAAACAATAGATCACGTGACATTTATAAAACAGTAGATCACGTGACATTTATAAAACAATAGATCACGTGACATTTATAAAACAGTAGATCACGTGACATTTATAATTGATGTAATCACAGTTTTATATCTACAATGCTTTTCTCGTGTAGACAATATGAATACAATCATTAATTCCTGAATACATCGTTTCTTAATGAATACTTATAAAGATGAGTACCATATGAAACTTTAAGTTAGATAATACCTTATCCCAACTCTAGATACCAATACATTCTACTTCACTAAAACATACAAACCTATCAATACAATAGACGTTCAAGTAGGATTTCTTTAGATCTCCCTCGACATCAAAGGACCCACTGAGTAGATCTATTTCAAGCCTGTAATTATAGTTTTGTCAGCTTAATTTCCATCCAGGTATGTTGTATTTTATAAAATGTTTTGATAATGATGAATGTTCCAGATTGACCTTCTCCAATGCTGTTTACATGTATATCAGAGATATGTGGAAGAAGAGATAGCTTTGAATCGATTGCTTTGATCGAGAAAGCAAATGTAAGAAGTTATCTACCCAGAAATCCATCTTCTTCTTGATAAAAGGACAACAATATAAACCACATGTGCTGAATCTTCTCATCTTTTTTTGACAGAAAGTGAACATCAACAGTGCTGCTGCGAAATCATTCAATCAAATAGATTCCTTAAATTATAATTATACCGAATTAATGTCGTGGAAGGGCCGGGTAGAAAGTCACGTTGTCTAGTGTAACATTACTAGTATTTTCTCTTTTGGTTGAACTTATGGACCTCTCCATGGTAGAATAGTTATGTTTTTTTATTAATAATCATGAGCCCGTTGCAAGTTCAAATCCCCTTTGGACCAGGAAGTTATATAGCCAGCTTTCAGAAAGTCCGTATTGTGTTCCTACGCCTGTGATACTCCTAATTATCTAAACACGAACAACACTTTCATAAGATTCTCAAGGTGCTGTCTTATTCTTTATGGAGATTGTGTAATATTCTGTCAGCTGTGAACCCGTCACTTTCACTACAATCTGTCGTAATAGTCGTTCCTTGTACCTGCAGGGAAATTATCCTGAATGTAGGCGTATTGTTTATCTATATATTATATACCATCGTATACACTTATATCATATAGTCATAAAAGGTTCGAAATTGAACATAAATGATCAACAAAGAGGGGTTAGATGGTTTACTGATTGAAGTTAATGATGATGATTGTGAATAAACGAAAATTTGGATCAAAGTTTTTAACCGATACATTGACTGACTATGAGACATTTATTTCATGTTTTGATATAGCGTACAACCTCACCAGAGCAGTCCTCTCTTTAGCAACAACCTCCCTTCAACAACAGCATGTTTTTTCCCACTGCACGATTTAACTATTATTTTAACCTTTCTAGAACAACATTCTCTCAACAAAAACATTGCTACTCATAAAGTATACCGCACCGGAGAGGTTGCACTGTATTATATATATGATTGCATGAGTATCATGAAAGTCGAGCATTTATATCTGAGCTAATACGAATAGTTTCATTTTAATGTATTATTATAGACGAACTGTTTAAAAGCGTACACGTACATAGATTTTATGTAAGCGTATGTCTTTAATGTATGACTTGGTGCAAACAATGTCTTTCGGAAGTTTGAATGGGTCTTTTCATTTAGTGTGCTAGACGTAAGTTTTAGCAAATCAATAAACGAAGTTATCCATTTAGCGTATATCATATACCATTCTAGATAACTTGTACAATCTATACAAACAATACTGAGCCTTAATGTTACCAACCAACATGTCATTATTGCAGTTATTATCAAAAATAGCATCAAGTTCATGAAAAACAAATGACTATTATGATCAAAATTGAAATTGTCTAAATTCAATTGCTAGTGTGACAGAGCGCTATGTTCTATCAACAGCCAAGTTAACTTGTAAATACATTAAAAATAGATATTAATCAGAAATTAGATTATTAAGATATTATCATGCAGTGTCGTGTAAATCTCGGTACAGTTGGTTTTTCGCACCTGTAATATGGGAATGATAGAGAATACATTGGCGTGGGAGATGTACGGAGATAAAAATGTCTACTATAATGCTGTGATGCAAAATATCTAATACCATCTTTATATTTACATTCATAAGATTTCTGGCGGCAAAGAAGACATAAATTTCATGTCATATTATCATAAAGAGGAAAGTTTTTCTCGTGAAACGTTAAACGTAATGTTTCTATGTAGGTTTTTTTCACTCTTTACAAACCTCTTGCAGACGAAACACTTCAGTTTGGCGTTCTTCTTGGCCTACTAAAGAAAATCGATTTTACAGTCGATTTGATAAACTGTTTGATACCCAGGCAACAATACTTTGAGAGATATTCCACAGCAGCGCTAAATGTCTGCCTGAAAACATAATTGATGACTTTTCAAAGGTTATGCATCAAAGGTTCAAATTTTGGAAGAAAATATTATTATATGTGTATGTTAAATACTGTACAGAAATAATGTATCACGAAACGCTGTTACACAAACATTTGGATGGGTGTTATAAAATATTTCATGAAGATGTTCTATACATTGTCAAGTGAAGTCAAATATTTGATTGGCTTTTAACTTTTACTTTTCATCGATTATCTATATTGGTGGTACAAAATTTACCTATAATGAACAGAAAGTACAATAGAAAGTATTTATACGTCTTTGAAAGCTGGCAGAAAACTCGGGATTTGTTGGTTTCGCGGAAGCCATGAACTGTTTTGCATTATTCTCAACGCCATATTAAAGTTCTGTACTTTTTATGAGTAGTTTAGAATATATTCGTAGAATTATAGCCAATCCCTCACATTACAACACTGTTTGTTTTTAAATAAATCCAAACCAACTGGGAGATGATACCATCATAGGCGTGTTGGAAGAAACGTACGAGCAATAAGATATTTTTGCTAATACATTCACATATGTTCAGGTACTTAATCGGCTTAATTTCTTCCAAGCTATTTTTGTAACATTGTGATTATGAACTTAATTATATTTCCAGATAAATGATTCAGAATTCACATAGCTACTGCAATAAGCTCTTTGTTCTGCCTCAATTTCACCTTTGGTGTTTTTTTCAATTTAATGCACGAGCTATTTAATCTGAAACTCAGATAATTTATATCTCCTTTTAAAACAGGAGATTTAGTCGGCTTTAATTGCAATAAATATAGATTGATGAATATCAGAGTGAAACTTAGTTAACCTGTTTATATCTTCTTCTATAACATCCTTGTTGTTGCTGCTGTTATCTTCTCCAGAACTTTAACCACTAGCCCAATCATCATCATTACTACTGCCGCAACCGTCATCATTATCATCATCGTCAGCATTTATAACCAAATCATTATCATTTAATAGTGATGTGTTAACATCAACACCACATCACGTGCGAAAATACCAGCTGTAATATAGAGTAGGTTTTATACTGAGATGTTCGATATACTAAGTTACTCTAATGTGAACATTTACTGTACAAACATTGCACATGAAATATAAACTAACCTTGACTTTCATCTGGACGTTTTATCAAAATAATAATATGTTTATCCTGTCACACGTCCGAGGCAATTTTCCTCTGAGATTTATCAGCGTGGAATTTACATTATGAAAGTTATTTCTATAAGATAGCATAAACATATCATGTTAGCATTAATGTAAAAATACGATCTGATAACAGCACTGAACATCAGTAAGAGAATCCGGTAATTTATTAACACGAGTAGCTAGGACCTGTGGAATGTAAAAAATTAAATGATGAAAAAGTACACGTCGATTTAAAACGCGATACCAACAAATTTAAAGTGAATATAACTCAAAGAACTGTCATAGTTTTTGAAAAATCTCATGGAAATCACGGAAACCTTTAAAAAATACTATTTCCAAAATCTGTCCACCCAATTTTGAGAACAAAATGGATGTTAAGATCATAATACCTTAAGCGTTACCATGCATAAAATATAATATTTGTAATGGACCAAATGAAGACAGTCAGCATACAAAATTCTGGTAGATTTTACTCAGAGTAAAGTAATATTGCAACAAGAGATGGATTTTGTATGCATCATTTCACACATATCATAATTAAAAAAATGTGTGAAATAAGCAAATATCTCTAAGGACATTTCACCTTCAACATTCTTGTTTATTCTTGTTTATTCAGACAAGTTCACTCTATGTGCAATCTACACATTCATGTGTATTCTAGAAACGATTGTTATAGTTTGTCATCTTATTAAGGAATTCATAACGAAAACTATCATGTGTATTTATGATATAAGGCAAATTTGTGACACTGATTGCATAAACTGCGTGCTTGTGTAATTTGGAGTAATTCCTCGTGCAGCAAAATCTATGGAAGCACATTTTGGATGTAACGTCATTAAATACAATTGTACACTGAACTACGAGAGAAACGACATATTTCAGAATCAATGTTTTTGTCATTTGTTTAACTTTCTTTAAAATCCAAATATTCTATTACCATTGCATTGTTTACCACGCTATATGGTTCATCTCCAAAATATATCTCATTCCATATGCATTACCTATCTGATGTACAATAGTACCGCATCCGGATTGGTCTCACAAATTTGTAAATAATGTTTTAGAAAACGCCTTACGTAAAATATACAGTATAGATAAATCACAAAGGAATTGTATGATTGAGAACATAAGAAATGGAGCATGGATATATACCTGTATGATGGGTAAATGCCTGTATGTGAGTGATGGCACGTACAGCCTACTTTGTTTCAGATTTATGATCCCTTTCTCAAATAAATTCAACTTCTCGTGATGCCACCCAACCACATTGTTCAATCTGTCTAGAAGATTTTTATTTATTGAAGCGAGGTAGAGATCGTCATCAGCTTTCTTTCATACATTTGTTGTTATGCATACAGTATACGTCTAGTAAGAAAAGCACATGTGGCCTAAACATATATATGTAATTTGGTATAATTGTTTTAATGAGTACAACTTACATTTGTATACTTTTGAAACGACCCTAGATTGATATTACATTTACTTTATAACTTTATACGTATAATGCTTAAGCACTGTGAAAGATTATCTAATAGCAAGAAAAAAAACTTTATAAAAAAATAGAAAATTGATATCCTTTAAAATTACACACAATGGTTATTCCTTATAAATTCCTTGTTTCATAGACTACGATAATTTATATACACGAAAATTCCAAAGACTGTGCACTGGTAGCGAAATAATATGTATAATGTATATTTTGCTTAAATATGACGCGAATACAATTATGGCTCTTTACACAATAAAATGGGATCTAGTTAAAACGTTGTCCACAACATAACTTGTTTGCGAATTCATACTTTAATCATTGACAAGATAATAACAAGAAAGAATAGTCATATAAATATTTTATATAAATGATAATACATAGGAGTACTATCACATTATGGTACTAAAAAAACGAGTCCAACTGACTATGAAATGTGCAAATAACATTGACAGCCTCGCCTTCGTAAAAAATACATTAATTACATATAAATGTCACAATGCAAATGGAGAATGCTTTCAATACTGACTATTGTATTTAATGCACATTGCATCAAATGGTTTTGCTATTCACAAATTACCGTTAATTACAATCTGATGTTTAAGTATGATGAATGTATTTGAAGAGAACTAGAAGGCTAAACCACTCTCTGATTGATTGTTTATAGAAGTCTGTTAAAATAGAGAACATTACACAGCTGTTTATGATGATGTGTTCACAATGCCTATTGGCAGTTAAAATAAATGCCAAGCCACGTTGTATGTTCTACCATCAGTTTCTTGTTAACCAGGAATGAGTATTGTCGATATCATTGTTTTAAAGGTTCATCCTATCAATATCTTATTGTTCATGGCATTCTTTTGTTTTGTCTATAGAAATTAATGGCAGTAATTTGTTTAAATCAAGATTAAGCTGACGTCAACATACAGTTTCATATGTAAACATTTAACCATCGCTTTGGTTAATTGCTGAATATATTCAACGTTACACAACTTCTGTTGTTTTTTTTCACAGAAAGTTATGCCCGCTCATCACAGGTATTGAACCTGTAGTTTATTAGAGAGGTACATGTATATACAGATGTCCAACACCTACAGTGACACCATGTGATTATTTATTTGATGAACAATTGTAATGTACAGTGCAGCCTCTTTCAAGGAACACCCTTTGGGAGAAAGAAAATATGTTGTTGTTGAGATGTTGTTGCTCTAGAGAGGTTAAATTAATAGCTAAATCTCGCAGTGGGAAACAATCATACTGTTGTTGAAGGTAGGTTGTTGCTCAAGAGAGGCCCGCTCTGGAGAGGTTGTACAGTACATACTAACGTTATATTTACAGATGGAATTAACCGCCTCATGCAGTAAATGTGTTTGGCTACAGACAAATATATACTATGTGTTTGTTCTTAGTAGAATGGTGCTATTTTTTATTCGTATGATGCTTATGACCGCGTGGAAAAAAAACTATATGATAATAATATATTATTTGTAATTATTTATTTTATGGAAACATAAAATACATAAAATGTCATTCATTTCACACACCAGCTTACCATATTTATAACTAAAGCGTATCATAGACATTTTTCTAGTTTACTGTCGACAAATGGTCTATGTTATCTCATTACGTGAATTAATTAGACTTTTATCAATTCCGCCATTCTCTTTATACTAGGATAATTTGTAACAAATATACAATGTATAAATCATGTAAAAAAAACAGAGAATTAATATCGGTATAGAACTTTGGTACATATTTACCATATTTACGATCAAACAATGTCGTAAGAATAGCGATGTTTTTTGTTACATTGAAGAGTGAAATGCTTGTTTTTTTTTCATTGAATTAATAATTGACAACAATGAACTTATTACGTAAAAAACACGTATAAACCTTTAATATATCAAAAGATTGATGAAATAATTTTAGACCACCATTAATGTCATGAACCATTTTATATGAAGTTAATATGGTCTGTTCCATACATTAACAATAACATTTAAATGTAATAATCCGAGACTAACAGTGTAACGTCAAGTGCCTTTCATGAATATCTTTCTATTGACTTTATATTTTATACATAAAGTCTTGTTATTCTGCTCTATAATCCACTCCTACGAGTTACGTAAATTATCTTCTATACTTGTTTGAAAGTTTTAGATCAGGATAATGGAAACGAACTAAATTTATTTGCCCTTGTTAATGTGTCTAAACACGAGGAAACACTTTCTAATAAACGGTTAAGTGAGGGGGAACTCTAGAGAGTGTATAAGGCAACACTATAAGGAATACACATGAAATGGATTCTTAGAATAATCAAAGTACTGTAAGTACTCATAGATACTGAACTTACGTAGACTTACATTGCAACATGGAACTGGTACTAGTTTAATCAACAATTGTATGGCGGATGTTGAAAAAGGTAGTACGTTGGTCCGCATCCAAATTTATGCGCGTCGTGTTGTTGATGACGGCTATGGAAAGCTGAAATATTGTTCAGTTTCCAAATATACATGTAAAAACGTGCCCCAAATATACATGTAAAACATGCCCCAAATATACATGTAAAAACATGCCCCAAATATACATGTAAAACATGCCCCAAATATACATGTAAAACATGCCCCAAATATACATGTAAAACATGTCCCAAATATACATGTAAAACATGCCCCAAATATACATGTAAAACATGCCCCAAATATACATGTAAAACATGCCTCAAATATACATGTAAAACATGCCCCAAATATACATGTAAAACATGCCCCAAATATACATGTAAAACATGCCCCAAATATACATGTAAAACATGCCCCAAATATACATGTAAAACATGCCCCAAATATACATGTAAAACATGCCCCAAATATACATGTAAAACATGTCCCAAATATACATGTAAAACATACCTCAAATATACATGTAAAACATGCCCCAAATATACATGTAAAACATGCCCCAAATATACATGTAAAACATGCCCCAAATATACATGTAAAACATGCCCCAAATATACATGTAAAAACATGCCCCAAATATACATGTAAAACATGCCTCAAATATACATGTAAAACATGCCCCAAATATACATGTAAAACATGCCCCAAATATACATGTAAAACATGCCCCAAATATACATGTAAAACATGCCCCAAATATACATGTAAAACATGCCCCAAATATACATGTAAAACATGCCCCAAATATACATGTAAAACATGCCCCAAATATACATGTAAAACATGCCCCAAATATACATGTAAAACATGCCTCAAATATACATGTAAAACATGCCCCAAATATACATGTAAAACATGCCCCAAATATACATGTAAAACATGCCCCAAATATACATGTAAAACATGCCTCAAATATACATGTAAAACATGCCCCAAATATACATGTAAAACATGCCTCAAATATACATGTAAAACATGCCCCAAATATACATGTTACATGTAAAACATGCCCCAAATATACATGTAAAACATGCCCCAAATATACATGTAAAACATGCCCCAAATATACATGTAAAACATGTCCCAAATATACATGTAAAACATGCCCCAAATATACATGTAAAACATGCCCCAAATATACATGTAAAACATGCCCCAAATATACATGTAAAACATGCCCCAAATATACATGTAAAACATGCCCCAAATATACATGTAAAAACATGCCCCAAATATACATGTAAAACATGCCCCAAATATACATGTAAAACATGTCCTAAATATACATGTAAAACATGCCCCAAATATACATGTAAAACATGCCCCAAATATACATGTAAAACATGCCCCAAATATACATGTAAAACATGCCCCAAATATACATGTAAAACATGTCCCAAATATACATGTAAAACATGCCCCAAATATACATGTAAAACATGCCTCAAATATACATGTAAAACATGCCCCAAATATACACGTAAAACATGCCCCAAATATACATGTAAAACATGCCCCAAATATACATGTAAAACATGCCCCAAATATACATGTAAAAACATGCCCCAAATATACATGTAAAACATGCCCCAAATATACATGTAAAAACATGCCTTCATCTAAACAACCAAACGAGTCAGCTAACACGTAGACATATAAAAAATAGAAAACACAGTACAATTAAAGAAGTAACGGTTAGCAGTCAGCCACAGGAAGCCTATCTTGACTCTTCATATATATGACCAATCTCTACATAGAGTTGTCGTTCGTTATCTCTCCCAACGTCTCAGGGTTTTACAAGAATATTGTACAACAAGGAAGAAAGTGACAAATGGTACAAACTTTATGCGCATGTCACGTGCATATACAGTCTAACGTGAATTTACGGTCACCTGTTAATTACACTAACCTATTTATAACGACCACTCTTACAATGATAATACAATGAATCCTAACAAATATCGATCGACCAAAATGCCATAGCTCACATCTCTCTTTGATGGACTTACTTAGTCAAACTAACAGTACAGTTATGTATTTCATGAAATGTTGTGAAGAAAAACGGTTTACACTTCCATGAAGGCTTAAGCGACTTGAGGACGTCTGCCGGTTGTAGTGATGTGCACGAGTTGACATCCATTAACACAATTTCATTAATGAACAGTAATGTTGTATGTAAGACATTAATTCTGTGTGCAACAAACATATGCTTGTACTTACTATGATGTATATTTGCCAACTCTACAGCTGTAAATACATTATTATCTTAATTGAATACATTCAGATATAGACCCATGAATGTCACATAGGTTTAAAACGGCTATATTTGACATTGGGTAGATTCCAGTTGTATGTTAGCATACGATTACAATCAGCAATGTTGTCGTTTCATATCTGAAATATGTTTTATTATAGTTCACACCTTCCTCTACTAAACAATCTAGACGTTTACATCATGTGCCAAATATTAACAATCTGCTTATTTTAGATGTAGAAAGAAAACACATACAAAACATCATTAGAATACTATACCTAACAGAAAAAATACACAACATATAGGTGTATGATAGGACCATACAAAACTGGGAGGACATAACCCTGAGAGTAGCACGAGAGTTAGATACGAGAGTAGCACGAGAGTTCTACAAGAGTTCTACGAGAGTAGCACGATAGTTCTTCGAGAGTTCTACAAAAGTAGCACGAATGTTCTTCGAGAGTTCTACGAGGGTGGCACGAGAGTTCTATAAGAGTTCTACGAGAGTAGTACGAGAGTTCTATAAGAGTTCTACGAGAGTAGCACGAGAGTTCTTCGAGAGTTCTAGAAGAGTAGCACGAAAGTTCTTCCAGAGTTTTACGAGAGTGGCACGAGAGTTCTACAAGAGTTCTACGAGAGTAGCACGAGAGTTCTACAAGAGTTCTACGAGAGTAGCACGAGAGTTCGACAAGAGTTCTACGAGAGTACCAATGTTGGTCCCCTGTAACTTTGATATAGATCATTATAATTAAGGCAACATTCTTTTTGGTATGTTTCTGTATGTTGGGTTGGTCGATAGATTTTGCAGAATATGGTATTTTTGGGAGGAGGTCTTAATTATAGTACAAGTGTGTGTTCTTCTAGATTGGGAAATGATATGAATACAATAATACAGTAATTATATACCTTAAATTAGATTATATGCACAGTGTGTGATTGATGCATTAATCAGTAATTAAGAAGAACATGAAATGGGAGACACAACAATGAGCCCGTATGTAAATACATTACAATTAACAATACACACCTCTACAGTATACAGTACCACAAAACAACACCCTTTGGGAGTAGCAAATTTATATTTTTGTTGAGAGGTTGTTGCTCTAGACAGGGCCGCTCTGGAGAGGCTGTTGCTCTAGACAGGGCCGCTCTGGAGAGGTTGTTGCTCTAGACAGGGCCGCTCTGGCGAGGTTGTTGCTCTAGACAGGGCCGCTCTGGAGAGGTTGTTGCTCTAGACAGGGCCGCTCTGGAGAGGTTGTTGCTCCAGACAGGGCGGCTCTGGAGAGGTTGTTGCTCTAGACAGGGCCGCTCTGGAGAGGTTGTTGCTCTAGACAGGGCGGCTCTGGAGAGGTTGTTGCTCCAGACAGGGCCGCTCTGGAGAGGTTGTTGCTCTAGACAGGGCCGCTCTGGAGAGGTTGTTGCTCTAGACAGGGCGGCTCTGGAGAGGTTGTTGCTCTAGACAGGGCGGCTCTGGAGAGGCTGTTGCTCTAGACAGGGCCGCTCTGGAGAGGTTGTTGCTCTAGACAGGGCCGCTCTGGAGAGGCTGTTGCTCTAGACAGGGCCGCTCTGGAGAGGTTGTTGCTCTAGACAGGACCGCTCTGGAGAGGTTGTTGCTCTAGACAGGGCCGCTCTGGAGAGGTTGTAACAGTAACTGTATAGCATTATTTGCCCTATTATGAATATGTTAAACATTAGTTTAGGCGTTGATGAATACAATACATCGAGAGAGAAGAATGTACTTTTTCACGAATATCACGGAGTCCCATGTTTCTGTCAAGGCAGCACTACTTGGGTGTTACAGATTATATGATAATTCTAGGTTTACTCGACATGAACATTTCGACAACAGTAATATATAATATTGCTTTTCTTGAAAAGTGCACCCTAACTTTTTGATGGCATAAGCAGGTACTGGGTGTGGCTTTTTACTCGCTGAAAGAAATGACTCACTTTAAATGAACATGCCTTGATCTGTATCATGAATCTCATGTTCACTTGTTTTATCTGACGGTAGTTAATGTAAGATTTGATGATTGAAAATGTGTTAACTGCTAGTTCAAAACTCCCCTCCCGTAGTTTCCTGTTACATTATAGGCTTAGTGTAGACTTAAAGATGTACTTAAATACAAAACGTGAACTGATAACGTACAGGTATCATAATGAAATATGTTTCTTGATCTATTGTTATTAAATACTTTTAGAATATCACTTCATACCACTATAATTAAGAAACAGTTGAATAGCAATATGATTCTGTATGATGTGTGTGTTTAGATTGCTTTGAAAATTAGTTCCTACTTGTACAAAATATGTTTTATAATCACCATGATATTGTTTACTACGTGTAGTACATCCTTTAAATACGGGCACATGTTGTTTATGTTGTTTTATCTTTTCTCATTATCATTAATCAAACAATGCTCTTCTAGTTTATTAATTTTAAAATATGGAAGTTCCGAAATTACCGTCTACTTAATTAATTCGATGTCAACATAAATATGTTGTACAGTACAACCTCTCCATAGCACCCTCTCTTGAGCAACAACCTCTCTAGAACACCCCTCTCTTGAGCAACAACCTCACTAGAACACCCCTCTCTTGAGCAACAACCTCTCTAGAACACCCCTCTCTTGAGCAACAATCTCTCTAGAACACCCCTCTCTTGAGCAAAAATCTCTCTAGAACACCCCTCTCTTGAGCAACAACCTCTCTAGAACACCCCTCTCTTGAGCAACAACCTCTCTAGAACACCCCTCTCTTGAGCAACAATCTCTCTAGAACACCCCTCTCTTGAGCAACAACCTCTCTAGAACACCCCTCTCTTGAGCAACAACCTCTCTAGAACACCCCTCTCTTGAGCAACAACCTCTCTAGAACACCCCTCTCTTGAGCAACAATCTCTCTAGAACACCCTTCTCTTGAGCAACAACCTCTCTAGAACACCCCTCTCTTGAGCAACAACCTCACTAGAACACCCCTCTCTTGAGCAACAACCTCTCTAGAACACCCCTCTCTTGAGCAACAATCTCTCTAGAACACCCCTCTCTTGAGCAACAACCTCTCTAGAACACCCCTCTCTTGAGCAACAACCTCTCTAGAACACCCCTCTCTTGAGCAACAACCTCTCTAGAACACCCTTCTCTTGAGCAACAACCTCTCTAGAACACCCCTCTCTTGAGCAACAACCTCTCTAGAACACCCCTCTCTTGAGCAACAATCTCTCTAGAACACCCTTCTCTTGAGCAACAACCTCTCTAGAACACCCCTCTCTTGAGCAACAACCTCACTAGAACACCCCTCTCTTGAGCAACAACCTCTCTAGAACACCCCTCTCTTGAGCAACAATCTCTCTAGAACACCCTTCTCTTGAGCAACAACCTCTCTAGAACACCCCTCTCTTGAGCAACAACCTCTCTAGAACACCCCTCTCTTGAGCAACAATCTCTCTAGAACACCCCTCTCTTGAGCAACAACCTCTCTAGAACACCCCTCTCTTGAGCAACAATCTTTACATAGCACCCCTCTCTTGAGCAACAACCTCTCTAGAACACCCCTCTCTTGAGCAACAATCATTACATAGCACCCCTCTATTGAGCAACAATCTCCTTTCAACATCAGCATGATTTTTCCACTGTACAATTCAACTATTAATTTAGCTTCTCTAAAGCAAGAACCTCTGGACAACAGCATATGTTTGCATCTCCCAAAGGGTGTTGCTTTGGAGAGGTTGCACTTTACCTCCAATTTGGTCAAGGAAGAACTCTTCTACAATCCCAACATTTCTCAGATCAAGTAAAAAGTTCAGATAAAAGAGTTTCCACTGTACAACTTTCTGTGGTTTCTTTTCACGATTTTGTCCCGCGGAAGTATGTTCATCTGATAACTTATTAAGATATAAAAGAGAAAAAAAACACGTGAATCGAGGATACGTCCACATGTTTAGTTTAACATGATCTTTTTATTTCTTACGTACGATATTTATTTATATATTTGATAAAACATAGATTTGACATAAATCAGGATATACGAGTACATAAAAATAAAAATTACTACATTTCATCGTATTTTACGATCCTAGTATTTGTTACAGCGAGAAACCAGACACAACATTTTCTTTGGAACTAAAAAAAAGAAAGTTTATCTTGGTTATAAATAAT
The DNA here is from genome assembly GCA_964023205.1 of Lutraria lutraria. Lineage (NCBI taxonomy): Eukaryota > Metazoa > Mollusca > Bivalvia > Venerida > Mactridae > Lutraria > Lutraria lutraria. The sequence goes on along the minus strand of OZ026850.1, from coordinate 21,972,301 downwards.
AAGAATGGAAGAAAACTGGTCTGTTCTTGTATCTCATAAAAGGGTTATTAATTCTAAGCTTAACATTATAGACTAATGTATATACAGTTAAACCTGTGAACAAAGGCCATCCTTTGGGAAATACAAAATGTGGCCTAAATTGACATGTTGTCCTAGATTTGGAGGTCATTTTGTTCTAAATAATCAACGACAAATTTAAAAAGCGTGATTTTCTTCACAGAGTGACTTTTCATCGAGGTGGCCGCTATCACAGGCTTGATTGAAGCCTTACAAAACGTATCTAGATAACGTATAACCACTTAGATACGCCATATAGAAACAACATGTCATCTTATATAATCATTCTTAAAACATATTTTGTATCTAGAAAGACCAGACTTCCTGTCATTATGTAGACTGCAGACAAACAAACAAGTAAAATCGAAATAAATTAGACAAATAGCAAACTAACAAACTTGCTCATTCATTGATTTGGTTAAAAGCAGACATGATAAGCTTTCATATAATCCTTGGATATCCGTGCAACAAGAAAATGCACACAATCTATTCTCTGCTAGCATTAGGTATCTGAGGATTACCAGAAATGATAAACGATTTGATACAATCAAAACTTAGACATGTAGATGTACGAGAAGATATAGTATATAAAACAAATTATTATTAAAGTATGTCTCTAGATACTAGTATTGTATCTGTTATTTTATATAAACTTTGAGAAGTTTCTGTTAGAAGATGATAGAGATAAAACACGAATAAACTGTTTGAACATCCCTGATGTCTGAGATACGTTTTGGTATTTGAAGTGACAATAGATTTAATTATTGTGCTATCAGAATTTACGGACTTACAGCTTGTTAATCTTGGTAAACAACGAAAGTGTGAATACGTACATAAGCACCATTATTATTCACGAATAAGAAATTCGGCAGCACTTACGCTTATAGCACTGTCAACTTTTTTTCAGGTACTTTTTGCCTGGAGAGTGCCAACTTGAAGATGTTATAGAACAAAACATCAGCCTCGGCATTACGAATAACATACTTTACTTCAGTAATGCCACAATGAATTTATATCAAACGTATTAGTAGTATTTGACACGCTGTTGTTTCCAAGTCTTTGTTAGCATTAGTTCCTGATTATCCTAATTATTGTTTCACACCATGCAGTCATTCTCTTATTGTACTCGTTATACTGTAGGTGTCTGTTAACTTGTGAGTTATAAGAATGAAGTACCATTGTCAACTGAATTATAATGATAATTATCTCTCAAATAATATTAATTTTAAACAAATAAAAGGTGTTGTGTTATGTTGTTTCTAGGTTGAGCAGGACAACAAACGTTTGCAAGCCAAGATGAATGATTGCATTATAATGAATAAGATGTATATACAATGTATTATAAAAGAAAATCATGCTTGTGTAAATGTTGCATGATGATAGAATAATGCCCATTAGTTAATAACGGGTTGTGTTAGTCGTGAGCAGTCAAGGTCAAAGGATAAGGGCAAATCACGAACGAAAACGTCCCTAATTCGTGCACACGAGTTGAGATCGGAAATACTAGATTGTACAAATAGTTTGAAGATTATATTAAATTTCTGCCAGTTTATGCCTCGAGCGATTCTTACAACCAAACATAAGTGATCTACTTTAAATATTGTATAATTTCAATATTCTCTAAGTTCAGTGTATTTGAATATGCTATTATATTTCTTTTTATTATCTTTACTATTCGTTTAGCATTATATACTAAGAACTACGGAATTCAAAATGTGCCACACACGAAATATTGCACATTGCAACATATACTACCATACACTTAACTTAAGATAACACCAATCACTGGGCTCACATTAACCTTCACTAACCAGCACAATATACAAAATGTATCATAATGTACAAAATGTATCATATAAAAGATGTATCATATACAAGATGTATCATAATGTACAAAATGTATCATAATGTACAAATTGTATCATAATTATACAAGATGTATCATAATGTATAAAATGTATCATAATGTACAAATTGTATCATAATATACAAAATGTATCATAATGTACAAATTGTATCATATACAAGATGTATCATAATGTACAAAATGTATCATAATGTACAAAATGTTTTATAATGTACAAAATGTATCATATACAAGATGTATCATATACAAGATGTATCATGTACAAAATGTATCATAAACAAGATGTATCATATACAAGATGTATCATGTACAAAATGTATCATAAATTATACAAGATGTATCATGTACAAGATGTATCATATACAAGATGTATCATGTACAAGATGTATTATGTACAATTTGTATCATATACAAGATGTATCATAATGTACAAAATGTATCATATACAAGATGTATCATAATGTACGAAATGTATCATAATGTACAAAATGTATCATAATGTACAAAATGTATCATATACAAGATGTATCATAATGTACAAAATGTATCATAATGTACAAAATGTATCATAATGTACAAAATGTATCATAATGTACAAAATGTATTACATACAAGATGTATCATGTACAAGAAATTACTTTTTCTTTGTAGCACATAATGGCATCTGCGTTTTACATGTAAATAATTGTTTTGTATTCATCAGATTAGAACTTAAAAGATTTTTACGATATATATTCACTTATTTAGAGTAATATCGTGTCTTTAAAACTGTAAATGAATATCAATATGATAAAGATGAATTTATTTTGAATAGTATTATATTTATCTGATGATTTGATAGTTTTCATACCTGGCACTTAAAGATTTTCCAAGTGTCGACATTTATAAAAAGCTCACTAACACAATGAGTAATACAGGTTAATGGTTGTATCTCGAGGTATATATCTTAAACTAATGTAAAGATAGCAAGCTTGTCTGGTAAAATCAACATTTTGTTCAGAATATTATTAAAACAGAATATTAGTGTTTTAAATACTGATACTGTATAAATATTGACAAGTCTACATTAACGCAACCATGACTAAATTGGCAAAACATGTTGGCTTGCAGCGAACAGATCTGATAGTAGCATGTTTGTATTTATGAAGTACAAACATTTGGCAGCAATGACTTATCAACTAATATACTGAGATGACAATAAAGAAATGCCAACAAATACTCAACTACGGCTAAATGACCTTTTATTTCGAATGTATTTGGTATTTATCATTAGCTATCATTCATCTCTTGAAGGAAGCAGTAAGACATATTCATGTATGTGTAAAAAACTGAGAATAAAATACATGCCACAATCATATCATATATAACATTTAGAAAGACTCGATGTTAAATTATACATAATCACTATATGTGCGAACATTTAGTGATTATAATGCGACACATGTGGAAATAAACAAATATTTTGCAGTATTTATAATGGTTTATTCTTTATTTCAGTTCAAATGCTCAGAATCGTGGTGATGTCTCAGAACAAAACGTAAATTATGTAGCGGAAGCAGTGCAGATCATTAACACCATTTTCCACAACTATCGAGAGATTATTCCTCCCAGGAAAAAATATCCAGATCCAGTACTACTTGGTATTAATCTACACGTACTCTACGTATCCGACTTTGATGTTGTCGCCCAGACTCTTACATCGACAGTGGAATTAGAAGTTGTACGTATTCTTAAACATTCGTTCAGTTTTATTACTTAGTCTCTTTCTCTCTTCATAGTAATACAGTAAGGTGATACGATAGCACAATCATGCTGTGCTGCTTTAGAATGATCATTTATTGATTAAAGTACATGCGTACCATTAAAATACATTATTTGTCATTATTAACTTCCTCGTCTAGCTAGTAATGGATTACACATTAACCCCCAGTTATAACTACAAGCAACATCAAACACAGAAGTACCAAAGCAGGAAGGTCCACCTATCTAGGTCGTCTTATTATCCTATTCATATTTTGTCTTATTTTACATTCAGACTTGGACAGACAGCCGTTTGTCCTGGTACCCTGTAGCTGTCCATGAAATTACCATCCCAAAAGAAAGAGTATGGACCCCAGAACTCTCTATGAATAATGCGTATGTATTTTCTACATCATCACTTATACCCGTCTTATCTTGTACCCGCTAAATGATTGCAGATTGGCTAAGCAGTTTCAAGTCGGAAGTTTGTGTGTTTTCTCCTTCATTTGTTTGTATTTTCTATATGATGTAAGAGTTTTAGCTAGTCGGTGAAGGCTAGTCTCCTTCATTTGTTTGTATTTTTCATATGATGTAAGAGTTTTAGCTAGTCGGGGAAGGCTAGTCTCGTTCATATATTTAGTACGGGTGGTTTGTTATGTATGTTGTATGTTCTAAAAAAAGTAGACCCGCCTCCGTGGTCGAGTGGTTAAGGTCGCTGACTTCAAATCACTGTAACCTCTCACTGATAGAGGGTCGTGGGTTCGAGCGCAGAAACCGACCATGTCTCTTTATGTGAGAAAGTAGGCAGTTGCTTATGGAGGATAGGAGTCTAGTACTGGTTCTTCACAGGAAAGATGGTTAGGTGAACTGTCCATCTCATATGACTTTGACTGTTGAAAAGGGGCGTAAATCTCAATCAAACAAACGTTACATCGTAACTACGTTGAATAGTTGATTTAGTGTTGTTGATGCATACATGTGTACATGTTGTTACTGTATGTTTCCCTACATAATGTATAATATACAATATAAGGGAGGACACTAATAACATAAGTTGTGCTCTTGTCGAGTTTTAACTGAGAAACATTACATCTTGGTCTTCAACAAATGACCTCTGGGACAAAGGTACGACATACCGACAGACTGGTGTAATCTGGTGTTTTCATTACGTTCTCAGGCGTTCTTTAGGGAGGTAAAACTGGAATGCTTTCTGTTTAACATTTTGCGGATATCATTGTAAATGTATTGGTTCACATAAATTGGACAGAACTTTGAAATGTTATGGCTGAAACAAAAGCGTTTATGGTTAAACATGTTCAATATAACATATACCAAATATTAATATATAATATTATAATAACTGTATATACAACGTACATAATTTTTGTTTAGATCAACTATGTATTTGCTGTATATAGATGATTGCTATTGGAAACTAAAATATTTATACTTTATATTTCAGAGTTGGAAACCCTAAGTTTATTGATGATCACAAGTATATCATCAAAAATACTGGAGAGCTGTACATGTACACAAAAATGCAGCTCACAACAACATGTATAACCAACTATACACTTAACACCGGCTCCTGTGACATTTTAGTGGGCTCAAATTTGTTAGACGATGAAATCATTGACTTCGACATGAACAAGTCCTCTTGCAGTATCATTGAGGAAATGTCTAATCACAGAATTGATGCAAAACTACAAGGCTATGACAAACGCTTCACCGAACGTGCATGGCTTAAAGAAAACGCCACATTTCCAGAAATGTCGTGTCAACTCAATGTGAAATTAACTGATTGTTGCGATGAGGACACAGAGATGGCTTCTACTCTGTCTTCTAGCATGGGCAATGGCGCGTCTTCCACTGATTCTACTTTATCTGGGTTGTTTATAGCTTTGTTATTTTCATTGAAATCATATTTCTTTTGAGTCTGATTTAGTTAAATAGCAAGTATATTGTATAGATTCTTTGTCATATTATTAATAGGTTATAAATAGTGTGCTTTTTTAAAAACAATCGTCTTTCAGCTGTGGTGCTCAATTTGTCCACCGTCTTCTAAAAATCTATTATATAAAATATAATATAGTGACGTAATAAGAACATTTCTATTTTCAACGTTTTACTATAATTCATTGCAGAAATTAAAAGTTATCACATTTTTATTTAATGATAATTAAGAAATGTGTAAACCTAGGACTTGTATGTTGTTAAATTCATATTGGAGTAGACTTTTTAATAAAACTGCAAAATAACAATTTAGAGATGGACTGATATAATCAAATTACAAACCTGTAGTAAGGTTAATTAGTAAAGCACGTGCTCATTAATTTAGTATTTGTAATTCGTTTTTTAACAAACATTTTCCAGGGATTCACAAAGCATATCTAAAATATATAAATGTGATACCAATAATAGAAAAGTGCCTTAATGATATAAAAACTCATAGTTTCACTCATTTAATTGTTACCTACTTAGTTATCTATTCTTATAATTATTAATATCATAATTATAAATATAGTATATTGCACTCAGTCTAGTATTTTACAATGTGCTTTAGTTTTATGGTGTGAAGGTATGAAGTGGTACTTATGTATGTTTTGCTGATAACACATAATAGAATGTTGACATACAGATAGAATTCGGTACACACAAACTGTTCGTAGAAACTTGCATGAATAGAGTCAGGTAATAGTTGGCATTATTGTCAAGTTGAAGATGGAAGGAATACAAAGATTTAAGTCTTACAATAACGGCCCTTATTACCCGTTAGTCCTAAAACTGGAGCGCTCACTATGTTGGGGTTTTCTCCAATGGAGAGCTATGGCACACAAGATACAACATTTTATTTACAGCCGGTAGAAAGATAACAAAATTACATAAGTTATGTATACCTACATATTCCTTACGATACCATATTCATTTCTGATACTTGCTTTATTCTGTATTATACGTTGATGTTATTATATATGTGTTCATTGTAGAAGCAAAACGTAGTTGTAAAGAATAGTTTCCATTTTGCAAGAACCTAATTGAAAGAAGCAGAAATAAATCGTTACAGATAATATGTCTCTCGTCTAGTGTTCTAACCCTAGAATGTGAGCAAAACGCACTGTCCATTGAGTCAGGTGTGTATAGGCCAGTCATTAGATCTTTCTTAATTAATTTGCTATGTACCAACTTTGTTCTACAGGGAATATTATATACAAAACTTTGATATTTTGGAAGAATATTTTATAGCAACCACGTGACTTTGTCGTATGTGTATGGTCGGTACCATTTCTGTATTCGTATTATGTTAGCAACACTTACTCGATATATTTCGTGTCTTTTTATAATCCGTAAATGAAGTATTTAAATTATCAAAAAAAAGTATTAAATACTTTTACAATGCATAGAGATTAAAGTAATTATATGTATTATCTTATGAAGTATTTATGTAGGTATATAAATGTTATACAATTCTTATATACAGTGCAATCAATCTCTCCAAAGCAACACACTTTGGGAAAACAAGGTTATTTTATTGCTGATAGGATGTTGCTCTATATAGCTTAAGTTAATGGTTAAAATTTACAGTGGGAAACCCGATGTTGTTGTTCAAGAGAGGGCCAAATGTATCACTGTTATATGGCACCATCAAAACCGTTTGACAAACATTAAAAATGTATCTTTCTTCTATTGTCAATGATAAAACAAGTGCCTGTATTTAAAACATGTTTAGCTTGAATGTAACTATTTAACAATAGTAAGAATGCATTGTTTAATAGTTGGACTCGATGTGTATCTATATGTTTGCCAATTTCATTAGACATTTTCTTTTTTTCAAATAAAGTTATAGAAAATATTGGTATTGTTGTTTAATTTGTTAGGAGTGTGCCTTATATTGTATCACATTTATAAGCAGACATATCATCATCATCATGTGAGTATCAAACTTACAGAATGCTTGTAAAATAATAAGCGCTGTATTTGTGTGAACGATGCTGGGAATGTATTAAACATTAAAAAGAAACAAAAATCATCGTTAACTGTTTCATGCTGCTAAAGACATTTCTTGTAGACAAAATTGCTCATGTTGACTTGATGGAAGTAGAGCGGGCATTCTACACCGTTTCAAGGGAGGTACCCGCGGCCAGGGAGATTTGGATTGTCTTGTTTTGGAATATTTTTGGCTGAGCTTTTTAAAAGTCCTGTCCTTATATACAATACTTATACAATACTTTATTTTGTGCTTTGACTGATTATTATAATGATTGAGTGAGTAATTAAATCATTTAGAATCATTAACCGCTTCTGTTAGAATGATAAATCGCGACACTCTGGAACATTGCGAGAAATACTGTATGACCATTACTCCCAAACCAGTTGATGTGATTGATACTTTATTAAACTTAATTATTACAAGGTTTACATTAATCAACAGTGATGTTGACATTAGAGCCGATTCCAGCTGTTTGTTTGTTTGTTTTGTGAAATTATTGTATTATAATAATTAAACAATGCTCGCTTTATTGCTGATCAGATTTGTCGTTCAAACAATCAGTTTGCCATGTGCCTTTGGGAAATAATGCTTCATTCAAAGTTTGCTGCGCTCCTTGTCGAAACAATCGGTTTGCAATCAATTTTATCTCAGTAGAACACTTGTTAATGTTTCTTAACGTCCCTCCCTAAGCAATATGATTGTATTTAGACTGTGGTACAGAAATATGATTGTATTTAGACTGTGGTACAGAAATATGATTGTATTTAGACTGTGGTACAGAAATATGATTGTATTTAGACTGTGGTACAGAAATATGATTGTATTTAGACTGTGGTACAGAAATATGATTGTATTTAGACTGTGGTACAGAAATATGATTGTATTTAGACTGTGGTACAGAAATGTCACATTGTCAATTGTTTCGTTGGGTCATTTTCTAAGCTATCAGTTTAGTGTACACTAAGTCTTGGATAGAACTTAAACTAGAATGGTTTGTGTTTCTTGTACATGAAACATGATCTTCTAAGCAATCGGTTTGAGTAAATTTGGTAAGGTATATCAGTAACGTTTGGTCTTGGAGTAAATGATTGATTTGGTCCAAAATACTAGTTTGAAGTCCTTATAACTTTGCAACAGAGCGTACCAAGCCGGTACCGTGTTTTGTTCTCCATTCTGCATGTTCCTATATGTTAAGAAAGTTTGGTTTTGGTGAATTTTGGGAAAGGAAGTACTTGGTATGGCTGGCCGTTTTTTGTAAGAGATTTTCAGAAATTCTTCTCTTACAACATTCATTTAATATAATGATATGTATTCAAATTTTGAGCTCTCAGTTTGCCTCACACTTGTACAGAAATAACAATTCAGTGGTCACTGTTTGGAGCACCTGCTCATTAGAAAATATGTCTGGATACCCGACTTCTCACGTTAGATTCAGGAGCAGACAGTGTCAATACAAACCCCTAGATTACATAACAAACTTGATGTATTACTGTATTAGCTCATGTTTATCTTATCAGGTGTCCTAATCACCTGAAAGTAGTTTTACATTCCTCTAACTGTGTGGAATTATCATAAACACATTTTGTTGAAAAATCCTGGATTAATTTCCATGTAGATAATGTAAATGTTTGTAAAGATATAACATTTTGCTGACATATGTTATGTTACATGATGTAATCTTTTCTCAGGTTCAGAGTAACATAAACAGAATCAATATTTCTATGAAGAAATAATGTGCTCTAGATTTTTTCTATGGTTGTCTATATTGTTTGAGAGATTTAAGATGTCTAGGATACCATGATGCACTTGACTTGCAGATGTTTTTTTCTTTTGTGGAGCATGTTCTTCAATAATGTCTGCAGTAGCTTGGGGAAGTCTTTAACAATATCAAGACCATTTAAGGATTTATGAATTAGCTGATTCAGTGCTGTAATGTCACTCTGCAAACTTTCTTTTTATACAGATTTCCATGATCTACATTTGTATTCATAACTGATTTGACGACCAAGAAGGGACGACTTTGCTCTACATAGCAACTGGCAAAGCACTGATCAAATATGAAAACTTTCGGGAAGGGTGTGAAATAGGTCCGCGAAATTTCTATGATCCTAATAAAAAGCTATTGGTCCTTTCTTTTGACGAACGATGAGTGCATGCAGATAAAACTAATGTATTTTTGTTGAGAGATCAAAGCTCGCTTTTCATGCGCGTCATGCAGTTGACGTTCTTTTCATTTCGTGTGTTCAAGATTCAAACATTCATTTTAACGGAAGAATGTCATTTTGAATGACCTTTTAAAACGGAAACAATTTAAAGTGTTAATAAAACAAACTAGCAAAAAGCAAAATTTAATCCTGTCGTGCTACATCCTTTTTAATTCAATAAATACATACCTCGTCCTATTATTTGTGGAGCATCGAAGCAGCTAATTGCAATCAATTTGACAGCTTTTTGAAATGGGTTTTGTGGTATGTTCTTCGAAAATAAAAATAAATTAGTTCGCTCTTAATTGTATTGATTTGTACATGACAAAATGATGAATAGTTTATGCTATCTGTTTAAACCAGAAACAATTTAACGACTGTTCTGTCTCTATTTTAAATTGCCTCATAATTGCAGTTGTGTTGTTTGAGGAGTTACGTATCTTCTGTACAGCGTATACTTATTTGGTCATTTGTCAAATTACGTTTTGACAGAAGTAAAAACGACAATGCATTTTTTGTCTGTGCACGTTGTTAATTTTATAACAAACATTCACTTGATATATGCCGGGGAGAACACAGGATTTAAATACTGTTCTGCTAACATACAGGATTTAAATACTGTGCTGCTAACATACAGGATTTAAAGGGGCATGCCCTGGAACTGAAGCGTCTCAAATAGCAATCAAATTGGTACCATTTTAATGCCTAAATCAATTAATGGAAGCCCTGTAAAATATTTACAAAACATCCAGCTAGTTTACTCAAAATACACATTTCAAGATTTGCCAAACATGCCGATTTCGGCCTCAGAAATTATTCGTCTTTTCACAACTCGACCCTTTCAGTGTCTGTCAAAACCGAAAATATCACGGAAAAAATGTCAACAAACTGAAATGGTAAGTATTTCTCATGTTATGTTCACTACATGCTCAGTTAAAATCTCAGACGTATCGGAAATATCGTTGTCGTCAATAACAGGCAGTAAGCTTTTTATTCAAACCGACACACAAATACCGACGCGCGCGTTATAGGGTCATTTTTGAGCAGACACTCTTCTTTGACTTTTAGGTAATAATTGGTTTTACAAGTGACAAACGCATTTTTAGTGTACGAAAAAAAAAGACACAGAAGTTCCCTTTAAATACTGTGCTGCTAACATACAGGATTTAAATACTGTGCTGCTAACATACAGGATTTAAATACTGTGCTGCTAACATACAGGATTTAAATACTGTGCTGCTAACATACAGGATTTAAATACTGTGCTGCTAACATACAGGATTTAAATACTGTGCTGCTAACATACCCTCCTTGAACCAATCATTGGCAGCAAAATCAGTTAGCAACAATCTGAAGTGTGCTCGTACTTGCTCCTGGACGAGCGAGTGTGTGGCTTACAAATACTCTACAGAATACCGCGTCTGTGATATGTTGTCATATCTTGAAGATTGTCAAGACTATGTCACGGAAAACAACAACAAGCATGTCGTAGCAATGAGAACAATCTGCCGGTCTGGTTGGACGAACTGGGGACAGTCATGTTACAAGGTGTTTGACGAGGGTTTTACATGGTCGGAAGCTTAGGACTTCTGCTTTGCAAACGGATCATGGCTGGTTGACATTAACACAAGTGAAGAAAATGATTTCATCTGGCAGAATATAACATTACATGTGCCATTTAACATTTATCTAGGAGGCCGGCGAGAAACAACGCTTTGACCGTGGATCTGGGTTGATATGGACGACGATATCAACAGTGATAAGGTGGTTCAAGGCTTGCATTGGAACCTAGGTGAACCAACGGCACTAGCAGATGAAGACTGCATGGTTTTGGAAATTAATGGTGGCTGGAACAACATTCCATGTTCTAAGTAATGGCCATTTATTTGTGAATACGCATTGATGTGAAAAATACAATAATGTGCTTTTTTCTGATAGAAACAAACCGAAAAGAATGACATCATTTGTGTTCTTGTGTGAATATGTCTGATTTGATAGTCATTATTGGATGCTTTCAATTTTTGATTTTGTTTGACACAAAGTTAAACTCTTCATTACTCAGAAACAGAAAGACTGGTGTACATTATTAACGTTTCTATCGTAAGTTATAATTGAACATGAAAACCAATCAGAACTTCTACGTTGTCTGTGAAACTGAATTTCGGAGTTATGTCGTGATTAAAATTCAAAGTACAGTTTCTTTGTTTATTTTGGTGACTGAGATACGAACTTGTGCGCAAAACTTTAACCAATGTTTTCTTAGCCCATAAAGGGTAACATTTGGCTTCCGTAAGCCAATTTCAAAAACAGATAATTTCATTACTACAAATGGGACCGCAGAACTACTTTAGAATTAATAAATTAATTTAATGAAATACCGAAAGAAAAAAATCATTATCGTTGAAGTTAAGTGTACCAATTAATTAGACTAACATTCTAGTATCGATGGCAGCGTTAAAATTCAAACTGTTTTCATCAAGTTCTGCTCATTGATGAATGATTGTCAAATAGATACTAAAGAGTTTTGCAATTAGTTAAATTCCATTTCAATTCATAAATATTTGTCGCTGGTAAATATCAATTGCAATATCAAAATAAAAAATGTTAAAATTAATATGGAAGCCATTTAATCATTCGATCACTATTGTATTGTAAATAAAATCCATAGAAAATTCTTTGTAGGTCATCTTCGACACATTGCGTATTAATCTATGTTGCATTTTATACTTGTACGAATACGAACATTTGATATATTTCTAAAATATTCAAGCACTGGCGACATTTAGAAAGAAACACGACCCGCACGTATATATAACCTTAAGTCGTTCGCTCTTCCATTGTTGGTAAATTGTGATCAACTTTTACAACATTATTGAACAAAGATGTTAGATTATGTTCTCACGAAACAGTTGGACAGATGAAATGACGCCACATTGCATTTTCTCCACATAGAGTGTCTCATTTTACGTAGTTGAAAAAACAAGTTGGGACCGACAGCTTTGTTCAGACTGAGACGAACATCTAAATGGAATCGTTCGGATTCAAGAGTTTTCACTGTAATTTGTCTTAACCCTTTATATGCATTTAATTCTGTACCAAATAAAATGATAAAAAATAAACAACGACAACATAACAATATGTAATAAATTATAATTAATTTACATTACAACCTTCAAAAGATGAAATCAAGTCAATGCTACTATAAAATACTTTACAACAATGAGTGCATTTTGTGTTTTGTTTTCATTTTCTCATGTATAAACAGAACGACAGACTAGACATTACAGACTAGACATTTAGGATTTGAATCATACCTGAAAAAGGGAATAAATGACATCATCCAAAGCGACTATAATTCTAGAAAAACTTATAAATACATATGTACATGTTGTCATCACAAATACAATAAATATGTTGGTTCAAAACTATTCAGGGGGACTGTTTTTTCTGTGTTATAATTATGTGTTACGCAAAAAAGAAACATTGTGCGTGAAAGACATTTTGTATTTTTACGTGAAAACTGTAAAAACATCGTCTTAAAACCCACAGCACGGGACATGCAATATCTTTACACAAAAGACTTCAGTACAACGATTGGAAACATCGTTCGAAGATATCCTTATAGAAGAGCCTCGGAAGGAGTCTGAAGAAGTCGAACGTCAAGAAAAAGATATAACTCTGTCTTTAAAATATTCATCTCGATATCGTTGTGTAAGTGTTACCTCCCTTTGTCCTGAGTTAAATATAGGAAGGCAATGACATTTTACACGTAGTCACTGAATACGAGATACCAAGGCGCCCCTAATCAGTGCCTACGGAATTTATACAAATAAGCGGATACATTTTGTTGTAATCTTTGTTCTATGATTTGTTTAGAAATACTTCGTACTAATGATCGAGTTATGTTTTTTTGTATTTTGTATTCAAACAATCTTCAAATGAGTCATCCAGACGAGAAAAAGTCTTAAATCATCTGTAAAAAAAACTCCTACTTGTCACCATCTAACCATATACGAACATTGAAACTTTGATAATTTTGACGATACTCACTCGTTTAGTGAATTAGCAGACAAATGGGTCACGTGGGAGTATCTATGTTTTAGTAATGCGTAGTATAGACTAGAGTTAGATGTTTTTTCTTCGTGAACGTTTAACAGTGGGTATTAAAAGGCAAAGTCTCCTGTTTTGATTTCACCAAACATGTCAGACAGTATTCGATTTGTTTTATAGTAAGGGGGCTGTTCAACAAAGGCTGGTAACCTCTACGTCTGGTTGGTGACCTTGAAGTTAAGTCGTCAGCCTAGAAACAAAAATTAACCGACTAGAAACACTGCATGCCCCTTACGGGACATAATGTAAAGAAAACAAAGATTCTGGCCAAGAAATCACTGAGCCAAACCCAATACTGTAGATTTAAAAGTGTGAAAAGAATGTGATTTATTTTGTATTTTCATATGTTTCTAAAAGAGCATTTACATGATGATATTTGACCGTGTCAATATGTCAGAATGTTAGCTCAATATTTGTGATCATGAGGAATCCTTATTTTCATTACCTATACTATTATTAGTTACATTATTTTATTTTTGTTTCTTTTTTATTACTTTCTTTTGGAATTACTGTTTTAGTAATTATTGTTTTTATAATTATTGTTTTTATAATTACTGTTTTTATTATTGTTGTTTTTATAATTACTGGTTTTTATCATTGTTGTTTTTATAATTACTGTTTTTATTATTGTTGTTTTTATAATTACTGTTTTTATTATTGTTGTTTTTATAATTACTGGTTTTTATTATTGTTGTTTTTATAATTACTGTTTTTATCATTGTTGTTTTTATAATTATTGTTTTTATTATTGTTGTTTTTATAATTACTGTTTTTATCATTGTTGTTTTTATAATTACTGTTTTTATTATTGTTATTTTTATTAATATTCTTTTTTATAATTACTCTTTTTATCATACTTGTTTTTATTATTATTTTGTTTATAATTAGTGCATGTGTTTCTTATTATTGTTTTAACAATTGTGGTTTTTATTATTATTGTTTTATTATCACTGTTATTAAACTGCCCAAAAAAGACCTATTATATAATGTAGGGTATTGTTAAATTTCCATACATCATTTGTGCGATGAAATATATTACAGAAAAAAATCAGACATTTCATATTTGTTAATATCTGGAAATACGTTCATAATTGATCACGGGCTAAATAGCATAAAAGTTGGTTAAGTTTTATGGTGAAAGCCATAAACTTAAAGGAATTATGAACTTCAAGGCCATGGGGGACGTCATCAAAAAAAAATGAAAGACAAACGAGACTACACACTATGTAACTGCTACTTTTGCATAAGTATATTCAACATTTGAACAACTTTTACAAACATCATAATTTATATCAAATACAAGTCTAGCACGGATCAGAAGCTGCGGTCCGACCACTGGTCTTGTTAGTTGTTCAATTGTTAAATACAGTTACATAAAGCTGTGAAAATGCAATTAAATTCCAAGTTCAGTTTCCTCGAATAGCCAAACCACTAACAATAAAGTAGTTTCCAGCAAACTGGAATAGTGTACTTTAAAAGATGTACCGAGTCCATATTTAAAATGTTCTTCGAAGAACACTTGCAGGATGATTGAAAAATTCGGACCGTGTTCGCATGATAGCGGATACATGATTTAATTAATTATAATTTAACTATTTTTTTATTCAAAATTAATAATTTTACATCGATCGTAGAACAACTTATATATTAACTACTCTCGATTACTACATCCTGGATTCCAACCAGAACTCGCGCCGAAGGAATGGATTGTGAAGGGTCTGGTCAAATTCCGCCTCTGACGGGAATAGAACCTGAACCTCCGAGTTAGGAGTCCGACGCTCTACCCCTACACCACTACTCCTCCCTGCTGCTGATACATAAGTCGTGATATTCCAGATAACCTGTTACAGAAGATAGGATTAATATTTTATAGTGTTTGCATGGAATTGCGGAAAGAGTCAAACCAGCCGAGTGCATTTACTTACAATTCATCTGG